>JAKMWU010000556.1:0-27531 GCA_025327145.1 Colletotrichum sp. SAR 10_76 | reverse complement strand
TTTTTTTATTTTTTTTTTTTTTTTTTTTTTTTTTTTTTTTTTTTTTTTTTTTTATTTTTTTTTTTTTTAAATTTTTTTTTTTTTTTTTTTTTTTTTTTTTTTCCCCTCCTTCTTGCCCCCCTCCCCGGTGTCTGCTCCTTCGCCGTGGACGACTTAAATTTGAGAATTATCCCATCACAAATGTGCAAAACATCCACTTTGCTCATCTTCGAGCCTCCTGAAATCAACCTTGGGTGGACCCCGACCATCGTACGAAAGACGCCGGTTACGGCGCTTCCCGAGCTGGCCTATATACTCCGTCCAGAATATCTCAAAATGACCAACCTCCGGCCCGGCACCAACGTGTAATTTTCGTGATGGGGCCTAGAGGAGTCACTGTGACGCTGCATTCCCCGAAACCATTCCCGTTGCCCCTCCATGCCCCAATGCCCCCCGAGGTCATATGTCTTTTCGAATCTTCCCCAAAAGCCCACGCTCGCAGCATAGCAACTTTACAAACGACGCACCACGCAAAGCCTCATTAGTCACGTGTAATGTGTGGTGCAAAACAACTCTCAGGGACTAACATGGCTTGGGATTTCGGGGCCTTTCTGAGATCCCACGTCGTCTTGATTCATCTCTCCGGGTCTTTGTGGCCCTAACGCCGATGCTAATGCAAACCTCAGGCCACCTCCCTTCAGACAGTTTCTCCGGATGCCTGACATCCCTCCTCTAGGCCTCTAGCAAAGGGTATCGTGAATGTCATGCAACTCCAATATCCTCCGTTCCTCAATGCGGTGTGGAAAACGCCCTCTAAGAAAAAATAACAAACAGGTAAAACAAACATGATGTCTCCCGTTAGCCCTCAGGCGACGGCGATAGCTGAAAAGGATTCCGCGGCCGTGGTCGTTGCTCCCCGAAACTGGCTTCCTCGACAGCCTTGCTAGCCCATGTTGGAAGTCTGGGTGTTCGGTGCTGCCTGCGACCTTCCACGTCCCTCAAAACCTGCATATCGTCCATCACGGAATTCGCCGGGCCCCGTATATCCGCCGCCGTAGCATACGCATTCGTTCGACCGTCTACGTTCGGGAACTGCTGTTGATCAAGGGATTAGTCGTGACTAGGTGAAATTCGAGAAAAGAGCTGCAGAGAGGCGAATAAATCAAGAGTGACTGAGCATGGCGGGGTCATACGTTGTGCTCCTCGGGCTGGTCGGTGCCCAATTTCAACCGTTCGCGAAACTCCCGGTCTCCGAGCTGCGCCAACGCCTTTTCCATATCTTCCAAAGCCTCGACGGACGGCGCGAGGGCCAGCTCAGCTGGAGTAAAGTGTCCTATGAGGATTGCCGCTGCGAACCTCGGACTCTCCATGAGGCGGCAGAGTGCCTTCATGTGAGATTGGTTGGGCCACTCGCCAAATTTCTTGTCCTCCCTGATTTTCCACGTAGAGTGTGCGACCCGTTTTGCAATATCCTTGGGGTTTTCTGTGATCCGGACGAGCAACTCGGTATCTTTAATCTTTTGGGACGCCTCCATGATCTTTTGCTCGAATTGGTAAGGCCAGTTGATCAAAAATGGGCGTTTCTTAGGCGCCTTCTTGGCCTGCGGCTTGGGACTTTCTATAGCGGCAGCAGATGCATTTTGTCCGTCCAGCACCGCGATGCTCTCAGGATGAGTTCCGAAGTGAGTGTTAGCACCAGCTATGGGCATCGGTGGAGCACCTCGTGACTACACATCGTTAGCCATGTTCATGAGGTTAAAACAAGTCTTGCGAGGGTCATACATCAGGAGTTTGGTGGGGCGTTCCCGAATTCAGAACTGGCTGTACCGATGAAGTTGGTGTATTTGCAGATCCAGGAACAGCCGGATCAGACGGTAGCTTCCGCTCAGCTGCGTGACTAACACCTGTACTTGGCCCTCCAGCGGTTGCTGGGCTCTGTTGGTGGCTGAAGAGAACTTGCGGGACGCTTGGTGCATTGATCGGGGTTTGGCTTCCCAATGGAGCAGCGGTAATGGTGCTTCGAGGCAGCCCTGGATGGGGAATCGGAGTCTGAGGTATGGCTTGACCGGCCACAGATGGCATTGTGCGGCTCAGTCTCTCCTGTTCCAGTCTCCTGTACTCCTCAGGGTCAGTAATGCGAAGAGAATGCATACGAACTTGGTCTTCCACGTCTTTCCTGTCCTCAGCTGTCAGAACATCGTCTGGGTCATGCTCCTCAAAGGTATCCGTAGTCTCGATGTCACAGATACCCTGTGAGAGTTCCGGATTGCTCAGCAAACTGTCCAGGACGCTGTCCTTGCCCATGTGATGAGTCAAGTCCTGACGCGGCGGCGTTTCGCGGTCCTTTAGATATTCATTGTCCTTTTTCGACCACCGCTTTGGATTCTCCTTATCCACAACGCGAGAAGCTAGCTGAGTTTTGAAAACGGATCTATTCTGCATTGCAGACTCAAATGTGCCTCCAGACAGAAGCTTGTAGACGAAAACCGGCTTCTGCTGGCCGATCCGGTAAGCTCGGCCGACTGCCTGCTGTTCGTTGACAGGATTGTACTTGAAGTCAAAGAGGACAACGCGATTGGCACCATAGATATTGAGTCCAATTCCTCCGGCGGTCGTTGAAATGAGGTAAACTTGAGTGTCGCCAGAATTGAAGTTTTTAATATGTTGCTGCCTCAAGTTGATTGGCGTAGAACCATCCAAACGCGCCACCTTGCGCTTTTGTTGGCGCAGAAGGTTCTCCAAGTAGTCCATTGTCGGAATTGATGATGTGAAAACAAGAACCTTGTCCTTCACCTTTTCGCTTTCGGCAAGAATGGCGACGAGGAGACGCGTTTTCCATGATAAAACCGCAGATTGAATGTCGACTTTCGGACGGTTCATCATCTTGAGTCCGCTACTAACCACCGCGGGAGATAACGCTAGGTTAGCTGAGCGGTTGCTTGGGTTTTTGCTGGTGTCTAGACGGCGTTCCTGTGCAAGCTTGTTCTGCCAACATTTAGGATGGTTGACGATAAGGCCTAGATTACTGACGATTCCTAGGATCCTAGACGAAACCTGTTGGTCCGCGTCGCCCCTCGCAGACTGAAGGTATGCGTCGTAAAGCCGAGCTTGTAGGTCCGTGACCGGGACAGTCAGGATGAATTCTGTCTTCTGCGGAAGGTCATTCTTCGACAGGCTTTTGATGGTAGCTCGATGTGCCTTTGGGGCCACTGTCTTCTCCAGGACAGCAAGCTGCTTCTTGGCCATGCGAAATTGGCTGCGGGTACTGTCTTCGTAGAGGCCTTCCTGAATTGTCCTGGTGTAAAGATCTCGGAATTCGGAAGGAGGCCCAAGGTATCGAGGTGCTACCCAGTCAATCATGTAGTAGTATTCCTCGACGCTGTTCGCAAGGGGAGAGCCGGTAAGCGCAATTCGGCTCTGAGTCCTGAACTGTGAAGCAGCCAAGCCAATCTTGGAGTCAGGATTCTTCAACTTATGGGCCTCATCGGCTACGACCAGGTTCGGGCTTTGCGTCAGAATATTCCAGGCCGTTTTGCCATCATTTTCCTTCGGCAGTTCTTCACCAGGTTCGTCGACCAACCGCTTGAACATGTCATACCCAATGATCATGACGCCACCCTCGTCGTCCCATCGACGAATGATGGGCATGCGTTCGTTCTGTTTGGTAGCAGATTCGAGTTTGAAGTAGGGCCCGAGAAGGCCTTCGGGAGCCCACATCAGCATCTCATCCAACCAATTATCGACCAACAGGGACGGGCACAGCACCAAGGTCTTCGATTGTCTCAGGTCATTCGGTATCTGAGAGTTGATGGATTCGTCGGGAGACTGTGCAGACTCGGCGATTGCGACAAGCAAAGTGATGACTTGCATAGTCTTGCCGAGGCCCATGGTGTGAGCCAGGAGACATCCCTGTCGTACTTTGGGATCACAGATAATCTGGTTCCACATGAAGCGAACGCCCTGAATTTGATGCTCTTTGATTCGCCGGCCGATGTCTTCGTTTATGTAGATCAAGCCTTGATCATCCTGCTTGGATTCGTTGATGATCAACCGTGATTTGTCGCTGGGAATAATGGCGGACGCGGCCAGCTTCTTACGTAGCTCGATCCGTCGCTTCTCCTGCTCTTGCAAACGTTGCTGGTCGGTCTCTCGAAGATCTTTTGCAGTTTGATCCAGTACAACGGGTTTCATTCGTCTCTTAGACGGAGAATCTTCAATGTCGTCACCTGAAAGCCTTTCCGAGTCGTCTAAGTCGGCATCTGTCTCGTTTTGATCAACGAAGTAAGGTTCAATCTCTCTCATAAAGTCATAAAAAGGCTCGAAAAGTGCCGCTTGCGCCCGAAGTTTCTTCGCCTTGGTGCCAGTGATCCTTCTCGTAATGCTAGATCCAGAAGTTTGAACTCTGCAGAGGGCGAAAACTCTGAATAGCCGCGCTGCCAAGTTGCACACTTCACCAAAGAACTCTCGGCCCTCGTCGTCTGTCAATGCCGGTAAAATGATATCTTCCCAGACTGAGCTAGAGGTCAGTCTGAGGAAAATTGAGAATACATCCTTCTGCAACTTCTTCCTCTGGACTCTCCACAAGACGCAGATCAAAAGTCGTTCGCGGTCTTTATGATCCTTCCAGACTTCCGGTGGAATAGCTGCAATGTCCACTGGTCGATCGATCGGAATTTCAAGATCCTCGTCAGGGTAAGTTTGCGGCTCATCGACATCCATCTCTGTGCTCGGACGAACATCCCTCGGCTTGGTTGGAGTAATCAGGCTGATGTGAACTTTCTGGGGTGCTGCTGCTGCTTCGGATTCGGAAAATGTTAGATCGATAACCTGATGACCTCCGGGATCTACAGAGGTCTTGGCCATTGATTCTTGTCGCAGCGCTAAGGGACTTTGATCAACCTCTGCCGTCTGTTCCGGGTTGTCTAAGTCCATGGGGGTACCAGGCCGAGTCTCAACCGGCTCGGACGTGAACGCAATGCCTCTCATATCGTCGATGACGAAGCCATCATCGTCGTCGCTTGTGATGACCTCACCGTCCTCATCGGACAGAACCTCGCGTTGAGCAGTCGGCAACAGGAGCCTTGGCAGTGACTCTGGTCCAGGAGGCTCGGGGCCCTGCAAAACGTCGAGGAACCATCTATCTTTCTTCCGATCTTCAACGCTGGCCTCGAGACAGCGCATCTGCTTCTTCAGCTCATCCTCGTCGTGCCACTCGTTCCGTCGCATCTCGAGGCAGAGCTTCTCAATGCGGTTGGTAAACCCCGCCAGTCGTGCGTGGGCCTGCGCCATAGCCCGCTTGAGACCCTGCCGGCGTGCTCGATTCCATAGCGCCTTTGCATGTCTTTGCTTCAGGGGAAGCTTTCTCTCCTCCCAAGATTCTTCCATGCGCAGTATTTCTTCTTGCATCACGCGGTCGACATCGTCACCAGAAAGCAAGTGGGATTTCCGGGCTTTCTCTTGTCTGATTTCCTCCGCCTCTTCTTCCATTTCTCTCATGGTGTCGGAATCGTATTCCTCGTCGTCTGACTCGCCAAAAGCTGGCAGAATCTCGTCTCCTTCGTCCGAGGGTTCGACTTGGGGGTGAAACCCACTGTTGAGACTGTTCAGAGATTCGTTATTTTTACGAAACAGTCGTGACATAGCCCGGTGTATCTGACGACGTTTTCCCGCAGGTACCTTGCCACGAGTAGCTAGGTCGAGGACATGCTCTCCCGCCGGAGCCAAGCCATTGATCTCACTCTGTGTGAGCGTACTGTCTTCGCTGACGACGAAATTGGACTTGGGGACCAGGTCAGCGGTAATCAAAGCCTGAGTGCCAAAGTAGGCGTTTGATGTGGTATCCAACCAATCCGGTTTCGAGTAACTGCGAGGAAAATGTCGTGTAACGCCTGTCGCCGCGTGGGGAAAGTTTGCGGCGCCAAGCCCAGCGACATCCGTGGAGATCAAGACAGGCGCTAATCTCCGCCTTTTCTGAGGCGGTTCCTTGGGGTCGCCGTTCGCCTTCGTATTTGCCAAACCGACGAGCTGCTCTGCGACAGATTCTTCACGACGAGGTAGATCACTTGAGGACCGTGGTGGGCTAGACCCTTGCTGTAAAGGAGTTTGTTGGATATTGTCGACGGGCGCTTCCTGAGAGCTGTTCTGAGACTCAAGCTCTTGACCCGCTGACTCAAGTTTGTGCTGTCGGTAGCCGGCGCTCTTGGACTTGAGGTAAGTAATGGCCTTAACCAGAGTCATCTGGTGTGCTGGTTTGGTGAGACCCAGGGTCTCAAGGAGGCCTTTCGTGGATGACATGACATCCTCGTATGTCAGCAGGGTCTCTCCGTCGATCTCGTTTTCTCTCAGGGCGTTGGAAAGAGTTTGGGGATCGGGTCTTTTGCTGGCCTGCCGGGGCAGCCAGGGGCGCTTGTCGGCGATGCAAAGCTCATGTACCACCTTGTCGACATCCCAGTCGAAGGGATCGCCATCGGTGCCTGCCATTTTGACTTTTCAAGCCATCAGGCGCGTTGCTTTTGCAGTGTTAGCAGTTGTCATCGGTCTCTGAAACCGGAGATAGGAAGTGGAAAGTGGTGCGTTGAGTCTGGCTCCCGTCAGGAGTGCTTGGGCACTACCTTCTTGGGCAGGCAAGAAAGATGAGCTGTATTCTTTCCAAACACGTCGTAAGTTGGGAAGAGCTCTTGAACATGCTCTGATGGGATAACGACAGAATAGAGCAGGCGGAGCCGCGTAGCCACGAGAGCAGAGTGTGTTACTTTCGAGGTATGACTTACGACGAATCTGGCAGCTGTTCGTGTTGATCGGCGTAGGTGTCGTGAGATAGAGAGACGTCGCATACAGCGATGTAATCATCTCCGCATGAGGTAGAGACGCTAGTCGAAGAACTTCTTCCGAACTCGAGGTGAAGGCAAGGAATTTTCTGGAAGGTCCCGGGCAGTAGAAAAAGACAAAGGAATAAAAACCCCGGCGAGGCAAACAGGTGGTGAGCGGCGGCTGAAAGCCGAGGACTGTCCTCGTCGAGACGCGAGGGACGGACAGTTGAAAAAAAAGGGGTGACGTTGAGAAAGGTCGAGTTTGAGTCCAGGCGTGTGAACAGTCTGCTTTTGAAGGCGCAAGAAGGATAGAAACCAACTTACTGGGTAGACAGCAGGTGCAATGACTTCTCAATTCACGACGCGTGCTGGTGTAGAAGTCGCGGAGGAAGTCGTTCTCGCCCCACATCCCCTCTAGCGCATGTACAGATGTGACGGGGGTAACTGTAACAGCAGGGTAGGTCCGCTGGCAGAGTCGATAAGGTGCCTGGGTACCTAGATAGGTACTACCTTAGGTAGGTAGGTAGACACTGCCACTAGTGCGGGCAGCGGCGCGGTGCCATCTAGGTAGGCTTTGATCACCTAATTTTGAGAATCCACTATTGACACGTGATGGATTTCGGTGTTAAGATAACTGATAAGACATAGATAAGAAGAAGCAGATAGTGGGGTGGAGGGGTAAGTACCTAAGACCACCGCATTGCAGCTTGAGCCTGCTGTCTTTTGATATGAATCCCCGTTGATCTTTCTCAACCCCAAGATGAAAGAGCGGTGCCTCTTTTGTCATATAAATGATTGCCTGCGATGTGATATTTTTCTTTAAGATGCCTCGGCGCTTGGCCTGGCTAATTTTTCAACTCTCCGTCCCAGCCGTCTGCCTTTGCCTCACACTGCCGTACCTAGTTAGCTCGAGCACGTCTTCGCTGCATCCTGCGCGCAGGACAGTTACTCTTCAGCTGGGAAACCTACCTTAGTCGCGGGGCTTCGCGGTGGGGCCATCAGAGCCTCCCCCTCCTTCAATTGTGATGCCCCCTCATCCTCTCAATTGCTAAATGCCCATGGCCAACGTCTCTTAGCATCGTCATCGTCCAGATTTAATTTGTGCGCCATCTGAGAGACTCCACGCGTGCTGTGTAGCCTAGGTACGCAACACCACGCTAAGCTTTGGGATTGAGGATCACACAACGCTACTCGTACGAGTGATTTCTCAGCATGTCTACCACCTGCATAATTTTGAGCGCACTTCAATTACTAATGCTGAGATAGAGAGAACACCGTCCCGGCCTCATACTTCCTACCTCTGATTTTCGAACAATAGGTATTAGGATTTCAGTGGTCTTTCTTCCTTCTGCACTTCCAACCGCTTTGTCGGCGCCGAAGTTGAAAGATGGCATCTGCAACACTTACTACGGAGCAATACCCCCCTCGGCTTTCTCTGCCAGAGCAGGATGCGCTCGTGCAGACTATCAAGGATTGGGCGATTGGCAACGGCTTGTCTGTTCGACCACCTCCTGCCGTTGTTCCAGCGGATGTAGACCCAAAGGGAATCCTAGCAGTCAACGTGCCAGTCACGCTTTTCCCCAGCCCATTCCCCAAACAGTGCTTTGCACAAGCACGGTCGGTCCAGAAGACCTACAACGAGCTATATGCCGCCATCAGTAGGGACGAAGAGTTCCTGAGCGAGATGGTCAATGAGTGAGTTCCTGCAACGCTCTATGTGGGAGAGTCGTAATGATACACGCTGAAGCCACTGGATTATGTCTGACTTCAAACAGGGTAAAGAGCGGCGACGACTTCATCGGCAAACTTTGGGATACTCATTTGAGAGTAAAGAAGGAGGGCTACACCCAGGTTCGTCCGCTTGGATGCTGTGATACGTTGACGCTGGGCTAATTTGGGTCAAGAACCTTTCACTCGGGTTATTCAGGTCCGATTACCTTGTTCACCAGGATGTCTCATCAGGCCAACCCAAGCGCCAGGTGAAGCAAGTTGAGTTCAACACGATAGCAGCATCCTTTGGCGGTCTCTCGTCTCGAACTTCGCTCCTCCACAAGTGAGTCTGTCTCATCTGTTCGGGAGAGTGCGTTGCTAATACCAGCAGATTTCTCTCTGTCTCTGAGTACCCCCTGCTGAACCGCTCTATTGAGTCGGGCTCTCTGGATTTGCCAGAGAACCAGAGTGTCCAGGGTCTTGCAGGCGGCATCCGCGCTGCCTTTGACCAGTACGGCCCCTCGGAACTCGGCCACACGAAGTGTGTAATCTTTGTTGTACAAGGTGGCGAGCGCAACATTTTCGACCAGCGACATCTCGAGTATGCGCTCACCAGCTCTCCTAACCCGGTCAATGTGTTTCGCATTCCTTTCTCCGAGCTTCTCAGGCACACCGAAATCGCAAACACGCCTAAGCGTCAGCTTCTTTACAAGGTGCCTAGAGATCCCTCAAAGGTCTTTGAGGTCGCTGTTTCGTACCTTCGATGCTGGTATGATCCGTCGGACTATCCCGACGAGAGCACTTGGGAGGCTCGCTACCACCTGGAGAGGTCATCGGCAATCAAGTGTCCTACCGTCTTGACCCAGTTAGCAGGCAGCAAGAAGATTCAGCAAGTTCTAGCAACGCCGAGATCTGGATCGTCTCCTTCAGTTTTGGGTCGCTTTATTGCCGATGACTCTCCTCAGACCGCAGAGGTGTGGCAGACCTTCACCAACATCTTCCCCATGGACGACTCCGAGGCTGGTCTCAAGGCGCGCAAGATCGCCCAGGATCCCGAACTGTGCAAGAACTACGTCCTGAAACCCCAAAGGGAAGGCGGTGGAAACAACCACTACCGCGAGGACATTCCCGAATTCTTGAAGAAGACCCCCGAGTCCCATTGGGGGTCATATATCCTGATGGAGCTGATCACCCCTCCTAAGCAGGACAATATCATTCTCCGCAACGGTAACCTTGAGGAGGGCGGTGTTATCTGCGAACTGGGCATCTACGGGACGGCGGTATGGAACCAGGGCACCGGTGAGATAGTGCATAACAATGAGGCCGGCTACTTGCTCCGCACCAAGGGCGACACGAGCAATGAGGGCGGAGTCGCGGCTGGCTTCGGGTGCATGGACAGTTGTACTCTTGTCTGATGCCTCTTGGAGCAGACGAAGCCATCGGACTCCTCAGGCCGCCTGCCGCAAGCTTGAACCGGGGCCAGTATCGAGCTTTGCGTGTCATCAGGGATACATATAGCATTAGAGAGCATAACCCGTGGTATCAATTATCGTCCCCAAAAAGTTTTGTACAACGTGCCTCATCAGGCCCGATTTGAAGTCATCACACAAAAGAAATCCCGGCACAGAGTGGAGAAGGGCCATTTTCAAGTCAACATCGGATGGTGGGCTCTCGTAGTCGTCATTCAACATAAAGAACTCGGTTCATAGCATTGAAGGACGTATTTACTCGCTGGCTGGAGTGCCGGTGGCAGGGCGTCTGAGGACCTCAATGTTGCCTGAGGGAGAGTTAGAAGGCTCAAATATTTCACTTTGTGTGAAGCGATCGATCGGAACATACGCTGGACAACGTTGAGAGAGCTGCGGGTCTTGCCCTCGGCATCTTGGTAGGTGCTCATGGAGGCATCGCCCTCGACGAAAACCATGGTTCTAAAGAGTCATTGAATGTCAGTCGTCAGAAATTCTCGCAAAGTGAACGTGGTGTCGCTATATCGTACCCCTTGGGCAGGCTCTGGAGGAAGTCACGGCCGGGTCCCTCAGGAGCGAAGCTGGTGACACGGAACCAGCTGGTGTGACGGTTCTCGCGGGAACCGCTGTTGCTGGCGACAGCGTATTTGACGATCTCGCGGCCAGTGCTGGTGGCGTGGAGCTCGGGGGTATCAGCGAGGTTACCGATAATGGAGATGCGGGCAACGTTGTGGGCGGGGGAGGTGCTGAAGGCACGGGCGGCAATGCGCGGGGCAACGGCGGCGCGACGGAAGAGCGTGGCGGACATGTTGACGGCTGGGAAGGGCGATTTTTGTGATGTTTGGGGGTTCAAAGGAGTGTACGAAGCAAGACGATGGTGAACACGAGTCGGCGAGAGGTTTGCGGTGAGCTGAACTCGCGCCATGCGCGACTGGACGCGATCACTAACTTCCCCAGATAGGGCAGCATTGATGTGGCCCGTGCATCTGGGAATGAGGTTCATGCGACGCTTCGGTAGTGCTGCTATCGGGGGTTATGCATCTAAAGGGTAAGCTGGCGACTTCTCATGAACCAGCAGGGGGCATTCTAAACGCAGGCACACCAGACCTCAGAACATGACAATGGCCTGGGTGATGTAAAGCCCAACAGCTCACTAACAGGGTGAAACCATCTTCTGAGTGAATGAATCATTGTATTTCTTTAGGAAGGCATGGTTGTGTTTCGCTCGCAAATGTGATATGATCAGCTGGTCTGTCACATCTGATCCTCGACAGATCAAGTTTGTGAGCCTGGGGCGGAGATTCGTAACCGCCACGTCCGTCAGCCTTGGACTTTAGACCATTATTCTTCCGTGGTAAGATATGATCATGCCTCCATGTTAATGCGGCCCGCTGGTTGCCTGAGATGTGTTTCTACCTCACGTAGTTTGAATGAAGCAGGACCTCTGCAGTTGCGTCCGAGAGTGCCCCTTCCTCTCTTTTGAGGGCCCCTTTCCTTTCTCGTCAAGGCTTCGTATCATCAGGGCCTTCCTCTATAGCTGCCTTGAAGAAGGGGCGGGATACTTCGTTCCTTCCCGGTAGGGCATACATCGCCCTGCTGTCCCTCCTTTCGCCACTACGCTCATCTGCCACTGCTAGCCACAACCGACTGTTACGTCAATCTGGCCTCGTTCCTCCTTCCCCCCCCTCAAGAGAACTTCGGCTTGCGAAGAATACTTCCTCCAGTTACACTACCCGCCTCTTGCGTTCCCTTCCCGCCAGCACATGGCTCTCATCCACTAACCATCCGGCGATTCGTTGTGCGCTGGTCGCACCATTTGGGAAGGGCATAAAGCCAGGAAGTATTCTGTCTTCGTTTTCCATGACCATCAGGCCTCTCGGTTTCATGAACATGGCACCCATTTCAGAAAGCCTGATGGCTCGCAGCCTCGAAGTGATTCCTCTTTTGCCAACAGCACCTTATACGACACCCTCTATGAAAGCCAACCTGATCTGCCGAGTGGTTTCCGCATGCCTGGCCAACCTGGTTTGTCTGATTCCGCTGAGAAACCTGTATCGCAACGGCGAGTTTGCGGCGGTTGTGTTCGTTTCCACAGTCATCCTTCTTAACCTTCTTACAGTCGTCAACTCTCTCATCTGGCGCGACGACAACATTAAAGAATGGTGGAGAGGCTGGATCTGGTGCGATATTCACCCTTACCTCTACCAACCTGCTTTAACCATCTACGCCACCTCGATCGCCGCCATCATGCGAAATCTCGCAGAGCAAGTCAACTTAGACCGCGCCGGTCCGCTCACTACCATCGAGAAGAAGAAGAAGATGTGGATCCAGGCTTTGATAATATTTCCGCTCCCCGTCATTCAAGTCGGCTGGCTGTATCCTCTGGCAGGACAGAGATACATTATTGGCACACTCAAGGGGTGCTTATGGAGTACAACACCAAATTGGCCATGTATCGTCTTCTTTCTGCTGCCAATCCCAGTCGTGACTCTGATGGCAGGATTCTATTCAGGCCAGTCAACTCGAGACATGACATACCTGTCTGCTAACCCCTTGCACAGTTCTCACCTGGAGACGATTCAAGCAGATTGAAGGCACAACTCGTTCTGCTCTCGTCTCAAACTCCTCAACCGCTGCGAGATCGAATCGAACACGGCGTAGGTTGTTCTTGATGACAACCTGCATTCTTGTTCCTTACGTCCCAATTTCCTGCGCCTATGCGGTCTACCAGATCAAAATTTACTTGCCTTTACAAGCATTCGACTTCAAAAAAATTCACTATGGTGACGGCGCCTGGCCATGGGATTCGGTCATCCTATACCCATACGACCAACTAACCTTCTTCGAACTCAACTCCAACTATCTGCCAATCATCACGACAGCAGCAATATTAGTCTTCTTCGGCATGAGCAAAGACTCAATGGATACATATCGTCACTGTCTGTTAACCATGCGTCTCGATAAAGTGTTCCCGAGACTAAGTGACGACGCCACATCAAGCGCAGGTCAAACTCCAGCAGGCTCCTGGGGGACAATCTCAATGTGAGTGTCAAGCGCCTCGAAAATATTATCACGTTGCTGACCAAGACTTATCAGGTCAACGCTCGCCAAGTCTCCAAAGTATAGTTTCGGTCGATCTGTTCATGTTAGCCAGGTTTCAAAGGGACAAGGCTCGTTATCTTCGCCACCTCCACCATACACCGCAGAGGTCAACGACCCTTCCGACGACATGAGAATTACCGTCATAGAACCCGAATTCTGTGCGATCAGCGAGCACAAAGATTATACCACTGCCAGTTGTATTTCCTCAGAGACACCTAAGGGAGGCTATCACCACGGGGGCTCTCCCCCCAATAATCTCACTGGCTCTTTCCGCGGCCAACTGGGAGTTCACGGGTTCTCAGGCAAACAGATACCGGCAGTTAAGTCCCGTGTGCACGCACACTTGGGGTCGGACATGAACCACCTTCAAGCGGAGCAATCAACTCAAGACGATTGGTTACCCCGACTATCTCCCCAGCCGGAGTTGATTACCATGATTCAAGCGCATATGGAACAACCAGAGACCTACAGCCAGGAGCGCCGGAGATGATTTCATAAGTCTTCCTTGCCTGTTCTTACGGGTCGAACCTTCCATATGCTCTCGAACTTTGCCCGCGACGCCTTCTGAACAGTTGCTGAAGGGACCCAAAGAAATTCAAGCGAAAAAGAGGGCCCCATGTGGTGGAAGACCATGCGCAAACGCCCCTATCCCGTGCGTTGCACATTCATCCAACTTACAGCATCTATTGAGAGCGTCACCAAGAAACCGCCAATTGTTTCTGCACGTCACACTCGTCAAGCAGGACGAGCATGATCGTTGACCGACCTTCTTAGTGTATCACTCGTACCCCGCTTGAAACGGCGGGTCTCCCGTGGACCACACGACTGACGAGACACGAGAGGGCCTGCTTGACATCTGGGAGACGATCAGCAGTAATGTCATGTTGGGAAGACTGGTTCTCGGCGGTGGCGGTGATGGCATCACCGCGATTGGCTCAAATATGACAGACAGACGATGCATTTGCTGTGGCATGGCACAGATTTCATGAATACGTAGAGTCAAAGAAGGAACCAGAGTAAACCATGTTCAAGAAGGCGAATAAGCCGATAGGTATCTACGTAAATTAAAAGCAGCTCATCATTCTACCTCACATCGTGCGTCGGAAAAAGTCCGAGCGAGCTAGCTCACTGCCTCCGTCCATCCATCATCTGCCCCATTCGTAAACGGGCTCGGTCATCTCCTCCATCACCCCACGTTCAAAAAAATATTTGCAGACTGCCACTCTGGTGAATAAAAAGGGATAAGGTGGGAAAAAAAGACTTGAAAGCCAAGAAAACAAGTAAGGGAACAAAAAAACGTCGTCGAATCACATTCGTAACCGATTCCCCAGCCCAGGGACCCAAAACTCCGCGCCATGCCTTTGGTATAAGGTACTACTGTGGTAGGTGGGATGAAGAAAGAATAATCCCGGTAAAAAGGATATCGAGAGCTCGTGAGAGCGCGGCTATGGTCGTATAAACTCATGTCGGTGGTGCAGCCGAAGTCGCCGCCAATCCGATATTAGAAAAGAGCGTACGTTAAAATAGCGGATTCGAAAAGAAGAACGCAAATTTTTGAAGCCAGGCCGAGAGAGCCTGTCATCCTCGCGTGGGATCATGCCGTCACGGCAGCCGGAGGCTCCATGGGCATGTTCCCCGACCCTGTTGGTGTGCTCGGGGCCGGGGCGATTTCAGGATCGGGAATCTGTATGTCCAGCTGCGAAGACCGTTAGCTTGAGAACTTTGCAAACACCGAAGGAGAAAGACTCACAGTCATGTAACCCGTCCGCCTCAACGAAATGATGCGCGGCGCCATTGAGGGGTCTTCGTTGCCCACCGTCTTCTCCATCTCGTTGTTCCATTGGTCTACCCACCGTTCCAGACGCTTCAGCCGGGCCTTGACGCCAGTGAAGCCCAAGTCATCCCACAACCACCCCGTCACCAAACCCAGAACACTGTCCATTATGTTTCTCCAGTTGTATGGGCTGAATATTGGCACAAGCTCACCGTTCAGCCTGTCGATGATACGGCGGAACTCTTGCTCTGACAAACCAGCCGGGTCAAGAATTTCGGGGTATAGATTTGAGAACGTCGGAGCCAAATCTCCTTCCAACAACCAGTCTCGCCGAATGCGAATGATACGCGTGTTGTGATACTCGGGAGAGTCGATCGGAACGTGGGGATTTAGATGCGGGAAACACGGGTGCTGGGGGCCCCATTCCTCGCCGAGATCTGGCGGCAATTCCTCTCCCATGATAGATGAGTTCGATGAGGATATAGCCGAGCCGATTCCATCGCCGGCCGACACATTGGAAATGCGTGGAAGCACATCAGGTCCACGCTCCAAGTCCTTAGAAGTCCCCCGCACCTGTGCCTCGGTAGTCTGCTCCATGATTGCTTTTCCTTTGCCCTTGTCGACGTAGGCGAAGTCCACGACCAGAGGGTTTGACACGCTTTGACCTCGCTTTCGAAGGCCAGTAACTCGAGGTTCGACGGGTAGTTCTGCAGGCGCGTCGCCTTTATCGTCACCCAGGCCAGAGTCGGGGTCTTGAAACGTCGGCGAAGGGTCGGCGGATCTTCTTCCGTCGTATGAGTGACGAACCGAGGGTGGAAGGCTGATGCGGTGTTCGGCGTTTCTGTCGAGCTGGAGGCTTGCGCGATTCGACGTGGAATGTCTAGTCTGACGTTGTTCGGGGAGTGTCAAAAGCGGGTAATCGCCTGCACCGATGCCCAAGGGATCGGAGGGATCGACGGAGTAGGGATCGAGGGTCGGATGTGATAGAGGAACTGCGGGAGGAGGCGGTGTCGATGGACGTCGTTTGCGAATGGTCTTCTCAGGGAGTCGCGGGGTCGAGTTCGTTGGGTTCCAGAGACGAGCAGCAGAAAGGTGAGGTAGGCGACGGGCAGCGGAGGAGGCTGCACGATTCCGAAAGGGAGACTGCGTGAAATAGTCTTTGGGGTCGTAACCGCGAAGAAAGGATGGGCTGCGGCCCTGAGGCAGGCCGGCAGCGGCTACTGAACGGTCAAGGTCGGGCGAAGCGCCAGGGTAGGCAGGCTGCTGCGATAGCGTGGGCAGGCGAGTGTTCGCGGATGCATCTAAGGTGGCCGGGTCGGGGGACGGAGAGGTGAATCTCGCGTGGGAAGCCGTGGGAAAGATGGTTCAAGGAAGGCCGCCGAGAGGTCGACGGCCTTACGGGGAACTGTGGAGTACAGGTCTGGTCGAAGAGGAGTTTGCAGCGACGCCTGGGCCACGCTCGTGGAGATCGCCAGGGCCTCTCTACTCGACGGGAGCGACGGCGACGGCAGTGACGGGAAAATCTGGAAATGCGCTGGCGACAGAGATGGAGGGGACGTCGAAGGACTGTGACTGGCGAGAAAGCGACAGCGCAGGTTGGAGTCGTGCAGCAAAACGATTAGGTTTGCGGCTAGAAGAGTGGAGCCTCGAACAAAGAAATGCAGAAGACAGGCGAGAGAAGAAGCAGCGACTGCAGCGGCAACGACAGCGACGATGGTGGCTCGGACAGCAGGATTAGCTTTCGCAGAGGCGGTAGGGGTGGTGCAGGTGGAGGTATTGGTGCTGCTGACGGCGGAGGTGGTCTCAATGCAATCGTGAGTTATGCGGCCAACAACAGCGCTTCGCCCTTGGAGGGAAGAGCAAAATGTGCTGTCGCAGGTGGTATCTCGGGTGGTAGCGGCGGCGGCGGTGGTGGTGGTGGTGGTGGTGCGGCTGCTTTTCCTGCTTGACAACGACGACGGCAACGACCCAGCAGCGGCAACAAGCCCAACGGAAGGATGGGGACCTGGACGGGGATGGGTCTTCTTGCTGCAGCACCAACGGGAGCAGCGCCTGGTCGCTTTGGTGAATGATGAGGGCCAATTATTGGCAAAAACTGGCGGCCGTACAGGCGTGACGAGGGCGCAATGGGGCAGCGAGTGATGATTTGTGGGGCGAGCGTTCAGGGGGGAAAGGAGAGTCGCCGAGATTGGGTTAGCCTGTGAGTGTGCCCTGAGTCTCGGTCCCGGCATTTTGGGAAGACTCTTGTTCTGGAGGCTGGGGATGCCTTCCCTAAGGCAAGCTTCCCTACCTTACCTCACTGGTCCTTGGCTCTGGGCCGGTCCTGTGGAGGTGGGTGAGCTTTGAGCTTTGAAGCCCGCGCGTTGATGCAGGAACGGTGAAGAGCCTGGACCTGGACCGCCCAGCGCCAAAAGACTTTCCTCCTCGAATGCGTGAGTGCGTGCGAGCGTACGTGCTTGCCTGCTTGTGCCTGCTTGTGCCTGCGCTATGCTCTGCTGCTTGGATCCTGTCGGGTAGAGCGAGGCCCGTGACGATATGTTTCTGCCTGGGTGGGCACCAAGATGCTGCTGCTGCTGCTGCTGCTGGGTGAGGCGACGCGCTTGCTTGGTGACGATGTATAGCTATCGCGTGGTGGTTGTGCGTAGTCCGCTGTCGGCCTCGTGCGAGATCACGATCTGCCTGGTGACCGGTTCACTCGTCTCTGTCTCTTCGTCCTCGGTTTCTCTCCTCCAATAGTCATCTGGTTTTCGCCGTCGGTTCCGGAGACGCCCCGTGAGGGCGATGTCTATCGTGTGTCTTTTCGAGCAACCGATATGTCAGATGTCGGCCTAAAAACTTGTCGCGGGCGAGTCGAGGGTGGGAGACAATGGAAGAAAGAAGAAGAGACAGACACCAATAGCTTAAAACCCAAAAATGCCCCGCTGCTTGGGGGAAACGGCCAGAAGTCGACGACTCGACAATCGGACGTTCCGCCGGGCAGTCTCTGTCACAGATACAGTGTACAGCGTCGAAGCTCCCTCCTGACGCAAGGCTCGGTGGAGGCGGGAGGGTTCACGGTAAAAAAGAAAAGAAAAAGAAGGGCCTGACACGATGCGGAAACGCTTTCCAACGAGCCGTCCCCAGCCCAACAATATATGACGCCGGCTGCTTCAAAACCAACCTCACGACTTGTAGCCATCCCGGAACCTCCTCAGCCTGGCAGGACCCTGTCTTTCCGCCTCACCAGCCATGGTGCTTTAAATTGTCCATTTTGCACTCAGGTCTACCGTTCTGCAGAGATTTTCGCCCAACACCCAGGCTCCCGCTCGCCTTGCCTTGCCCTCAATCAACACGGGCTGGGCAACTTTTTCCAGCCTGGCCTCAAGGTGACGCACTCGCTACCTTCCTTCCCATACCCTTTCCCGGGCCCATTGAACCATCCTGGCTCCCCTGGCTCCCCGAGAAAACGAGGCCAGGGTTTGACCGGGTTGTCCGCGTCGGCAGACTTCTTTTTCAAGCGTTGGCAATGTTCCCGATGACACCTTGCGGCGCGTTTGGCAAAACATTCAGTGGTCCTGCTGGCCGGCTCGTCGGGATGGCCACGTCTGCGGGATGAGGGACACGATTGCACACGATCCGAGCACACTCTCACGTATGTACGAGATTGAGCCTCCTCTCTCCTCTGATAGGTAGGCGTCTGCAAGTAGGTAGCCGACCTGGGCATTGCTTCGTCAGCGGCTTATCCTCGAAACTCGCAAAATGGTGCAACGGCCACAGCTCGACGAACCCACAAGCCACGCACTTCTTCGCGTCCCCATCGTCCTTCTGCGCGTTGATCAAGCAGATGCCGTCGCGACCAGAGCGTCTGTGCGTATCATCTCATTTTCACATGATGAGATGCCTTCCATGCAGTTCGAATCTTGCTGTGCCAGGTTCTTGGAGCTTCGAAAGCCCCGAACGGTTGGCAAATTGGCTGGCTGAGCACGGCGTTGCTCTCGCCCTCCTTGACCTTCCCGCTCTACCGAATTTTCTTGCTTGGCCCAAGACATGTCAATAAAACAAGAAATAAGCACCAAAAGGGACGCTGATCTACAAGGTTCCCCGAGACTATCGCGCTGAGATTCGACAGATCTCTCATTCGAACCACAATTCCTGGTCCCAAATCTGGCAACTCAGGTACGGCTAGCGGGGCGGTGATTCCGCCAATCCGTCCAGGGGGGCCGCCAACTGGGCTCAGGTACGGTACACCACGATGAGGTACCCGGCGATGGCCCTGGACTAGCAGCCCGCGGCTGGATGAAGTCACTTCTGTCATCATTGGACAATCTGCCTGCAAACTTGGATATGAGGGCCTTCCAACATGCCCGACTTTACCAGACTTAAAACACCAAGTTCTGGAAGGCTCAGGATGCAGACAGGTCAAATCCGACCGGAGCTTCTTGCATTGGTTGGGAGCTGTCTCAGGGCGGTCAACCTCCCGTTGCAGATTGAGTCTACTTCTGGACATCAGACACAGCCTGAAATGGCGGACGAACGAGCAAAGTGATCCCTTGCAAACGGAAGGATGGCATTCCTGGCATCTCAATCTGGCAACGTTGATGCCCATGGGGCACACGAGCGAGCAGGGCATTCTACGTGTCGATCGTGCTGTCCGGGTAAGACAGCCAACTGCTGCGCGCAGTCGCGCTTGCTGAGCAATACATATGGCGCCGGAGCTCTGTACCGGAAGATAATTTTGTTTTCGAGTTTGTACATGACACATCTCGGACACGAGTACTCCGCTTTGTGTTCAACCGCAGGTTTCGGTTCCACGGTTCGTTTGTTCTCGCGGCTGGCACACGTCAATGAGACATTGCCGTGACCAGCTAGGGGAATTGCGGGGTTCCGTTTGACACCCGACTCTCAGACATATTTCAGCCAGCCTCCATCAGCTCAGATGGGTTAGGCGATGCAAACCACCAAGTCTTGACGTCTTCCTTTTTGCAACATCAAACGACGACAGTCCAAACAACTCGGCCAGAGGTGGCCTCCAGCAGGGAAACTGGTCGTGCTTTGACTTGCCTATGAGGGCAATAAGGTGATAGCGGCCGTCCGATTGCACTTTGCGCTGTGGCCACATCGCGCAGTCGAGCCGCGTCTCTGACTGGGCTACAACGTTCGCTCGCAATCCGACTTGCGGGGTTGAGACTGAACATTCCCAAGTGGACATGAATAAAAATGAGAGCGGCGCGCTTGGAACGAGAAGGACTGAAGGACGCGGTCGCGGGAATAAGACCTCGGTGACCTTAGTGCACCACATGCTCATCCGAACCGCGCGGCAGCGAGGTGCAGTTCGACATCCTGGCAGCTCGCTTGAGGTTATCTTGAACCATCAGGTCTAATTCAGACGATGACAAGGTCGCTTCGGCCAGCCCCGGGGCACGGCCAACGATGTGGAGGCCCCGTGACGAAGAAAGAAACCACAGCAATCGCTCGTCCCAAGGCGATTCAGTACGTTGGTCTTCCTCAGAGGTAGATTCGCCGCGAAAGCAAGAGATTCACTTCCCGTGCTTTACCTCCCACCGGGTCGATTTTGATCACCCGGTCTAGGCTCGTGGATTCAGACGAAGTACTACAGAGGATTGGCTGAATATGACAGCATCGGTGCTGCAGCAGTCCATGGTTTTGTTGGGGCGGGGACGGAAGGCAAGGCGAAAGCCCGCGGCTGCATGTTTTTACCCGTTGTCAGACAACGAATGACTGCAAAGTCGAGCCATCACAAGAAGTAGCCTGGACTGCGATGCCGAGGCATCAGGCGCCGCCAGTGATTCTCAACGCCAATTGCTGCACTAAGGAGGCAGAAACTGCCTCTGTTTAGATACTTGCGCCGTACGAGATGCTCGGAATCGACAGGCCGCGATGGGCGCAGATAAGGTTATGGGGCAGATGCCAGGTGCAAGCAGCGGACTTCTGACGACGGGACGTAAGGTGCCGATACTCATATCCCATGTTAGCAGGTGGAAGTGATTCTAGATGATGACCTGCCGAGGAAGCAGATGGACGGGTCACTGGCGATGAGATGGCTGTTTCAAGTGCGGTCAATCCTCGGCGCTGGGCCTATGGGAGGAAGACAGGAGCACTGTAATACCGAGATGAAGATGTTACCAGCTTGAAGACGGTATCGCTAGTTGCGCCGTTGAAGCACTCGCAGAGGAAATACGTGGAGATTGCGATTATGCACCGGGCAGCAAAGAAGCACGAAGGCAAGATAGGTCTGTAGACAAGTAGGTACATGGCGGGAGGCGTGCCCTGAGGTGGTGGTTGCAGAGGCGCATCCAGCAAGGTTGCAGCGGAGAAGCTCTCCCGGCAGACGGCGTGCGCAGTGGATCCTTACAGGGTGGGCAACCCTAGGGCGGCGGCGGGAGCAGCCTGCTGAGAATCTGGAGCAGTATGTGAGGATAATATCTGTTCTCTTGGCACGTTGACGTACTTTTTGGGTCAAAACGTCGTTTTTTTCAGCTGAAAATGCAGGGATCTGTATTAAGCTAATCCTTAAGGGGTAATTCGACCTCCTCTACCTCGTTGTGAGCTAATAGATCCTCGAAATGTAATAAGTCTGACTTAGAGGCCTGTTCCTAGCGAATTGGACCCCCTGCTGAGGCTTCTGCTATGCCTGCTAATCTCTTGAGTACTTGTGAGTTGATGTAGATGAATGCTAACTTATTTGTGCGCTTAGGTGTGAGTTTGTTGCGTATGTGGCTGTGGAGGAAGTTTTGCGTCGAAAAAGACCTCTTGGAAGGCATAGAGTTAGCGATGGTACTAAAAAGACGTAAAGCGATGATGGTGAGTTTTGAACTTATGATCTTTGCTTTTTGCTAGGCCTTGTAGGGCTTCTGAGGTAGCTAAAAAGAGCTGCTAGCCCTGAAAATGTGGTGGCTATTGTGGGCTTGATATGCTAGAAACTTATGCTAGATGTCCTCTTCAGAAGTAGGGCTGGCTAGTTTGCGTAAGGTGACTTTAATATGGCGAATTGTACTGTTGAGAATATTGTTGATGAGCGTAGAGGGGTTGAGTGCCTAAGTTAGCTAGTTGTAGTTGGTAACTTGCTTGGCTTGGTGAGTGTGGAGTATATTGTAGAGGCTTTGCTATATGCTATTGTTGATAAGTTTGCGGGGCTTGCTAGTAATCTCTAGCTGTTGCTAGGCTGTTAAAATGCCCTGCTAGTGAGGGATAATGTGGCTGAGGTGGCTTTGGTTGGCTTCTGAGATGCGTTGCGCCTCTGTAATTGGCTGGAGTAGGTTATGGAGGACCTCTAACTGGCGCTAGAAGTGCTAGTTGTGTATGTAGTGGTAGGCCTCTGTAATATGTGGTGGGAAGCTTTTTGGAGGTATTGGTGGTAACTCTGATTGGTAACGCTTAAGTGCCTCTTGAGAGTGTAGGAGGGACTTGAGGGCTTGAACTTGGCTGCCCTAGCGAGTAATAATTGATGTAATTAGAGAGTACTTAGTATTGTGGTATTTGAGGTGTTGGTAGGTGTGTAGGTGGGTAAGTTGAAGCTTGGAGGTGTGGAAGGCGTTGATTATTGATATTGCTTGCTTAAATGTTGGCCTGAAGTAGGGTAGTTTGAGTATATTGCTGATTAGTAGTTGGAGGCTGTGAGAGTTGCAGAGTACTCTGAAGGATGAGAGTGCTGGGTGGGCTTCTAAGAGGGTGTGGCACTTCCTCATGACTTTGGCTGTATCTGTGGTGAAGCTGTTGATCTGTGATAAGTTGCTATCTGAAATAGCTTGTAGCTTGGGCAAGAGAGTGTGAATAGTTGTCTCAGTGTTGTGGAGGTTGTCACCTGTATCCTAGGTTTGCTAGTAGAAGGTAGAACTGTTTGGGATCTGTATGTAGATATTTATAACGTGGTTGGAGGAGGTATTGTTAGATCTATTGAAAATAATATTGAGGTGGTTAAGTGAGTTTAAAATCTTGGCAACTTGATGGCGTATGTCGTTATAGACCTTGTTGAGAAGGTGTGTGCGAAGTAGGTATAGCGAAGGGGGCTCCTAACTAGTATAGAGGAGCTTGAACAGGGTAGTATTGTACTTGCTAGCGTAGGTAGTAAAAGGCTTGCTTTCGCAGTAAACGGTAGTAGTAGCAAGGTAGTTGAGCTGCTATAGTAGGGTTTTGCCTACTTAGTGCGTTTTAGCAGCGAAGTAGCTCTGGAGAGGTTGCTTATTATTTGTAGTTGCGAGGTGGGCTTGGTATGGTTGGCATATGTTGAGATGGGCTTGGAGATGAGTACTGCTGCTGGCGAGAGACGTACTGCAGTGCTTGTAGTAGTGGCGAGGACTTTTGAAGTTGAAATTGGGCGGTAGGCGCTGAAATTCGGCGTATAGAGTGGCGCTGGCGCGAGGTATTACGATGGCGTAGATGGCGGCGTTAACTTTGTGATATCAAAAAGGGTGGTAGAGGCGTCAATATGGGGCTGAAAAGTGGAAGCGGAGCGGACTTTTGATTGATCTGGCTGCGCTAGCCTCTTTAGGCAATAGGCTAGCCCGATTAGGCTAGCGCCGTTTTGTTCGGTTTTTTTTGTTTTTTATTTAGAGTACCGATACGTCGTTTTTTGGATAAAATACGTATTTTCTCAACCCCTAATCTGGAGAAGGCAGCTGCAGCCAGTGAGGAACGCGAAGTGACCAAGGGTGGCCGGGTGGGGGTGACGTTGAAGGTGCATCATCCCCATCCCTGCAGTCCGCAGTTAGACATGCAGGAAACATGGAGCAAGCAGGAGGAATAGCAGCCCAGTAGCCCAGGAGCAAGCAATAGCAAGCCCTGTTGGGGCAGTTCGGCACAGCTGTACCAGTAAAGATGGATTCGATTTGGTCAACATCAATAGAGCTTACCTTCCATACCTTAAGGTAGACAAGGGAGCTTCTGTGCTGCATCGCTGTCCCTCTATACTCTCTGCCTTTCCTCCGCCACCATCTCTACCTTAAGGTACCTTACCTAGGTAGGTACCTAAGGTAAGATACCTTACCTTTACCTCCTCCCATAGATAAGGTATCCAATGCACCTACCTACCTAAACAACGTAGATATCGCGTGCTCGACGACGGCTTCTCCTCACCTCTCGTCTGCTCCTGCATACCGTCGCATCCCCGCCTCCATTGGTCGAAGCTCCTAGCTGCTCATTCCACGTCCCATTCTTGGGGCACTCCCGTCAGGCACCCACCGTACCGTACGGATACTTCGGCCATAAGTACCCGGCCCCGATTCGAGACCCCGACTCACGCATCAGCAGCAGCGTCAGCGTCAGCGTCAGGCTTGCCGCTGGCCCAATCACGGCGCGGTACCTTGCCTTGCGATCAAGCTGTCTTGGGTACCTTTAGCAGCTTAGCACCGTGTCTTAGCTGCGTCCAGCAGGGAAGGCAAGGCAAGACAAGGCAAGACAAGGCAAAGGCAGGGAAGGGACGATCCCAAGTCGCCACCAGCCAGTCCCAAACTAAAACCACGTCCATTCCCGCCGCGACGAACCAACCCTCAGCTCGTGGCGCTTCACTCGCCCTTGAACGACTGAGCCGGTTCGGTCGCACGTACACACACACCACGACTTGTGGCACGCCGCCGTCGCCGCCATTTCCCCCTCTTCCTCCTTCTCCTCTTTCCCTTCCGAATTCCCTTTTCTCCCCCTTCCTTAGCTTCCTCTGCTGCCTTATTGCTCAGGAGATTGTCTCGCCTCGGGAAACCCCCTCTCCTCTCGTCTTGCTCTGCACTACCTTAGCTCGCCTGCCCGCGTCGCGCATGAGGAATCCTCAAAACCCCTCGACTGCCTGTCCCTAGCCTGGACTTGCATGTCCGTTTCTTGATTCTCGACTGTCCCTACAAAACGAGCAACGATACAACATCCTCCACCGACGGAGCTTGAAAGCGACAATACTCCGAAGACGCCGGAACTTGCGGCTACACAGAGTTGACCTAGACTGAATATCCACCTCCCTTTGGCCATGTCCGACGAGAACGGAGGCCCCCGAAGCCCGATTACGCCGGTTACGGCGGCGAGCAATATCAGCAGGAAGCAGACCGTGTCCTCGCCCGGCGCGACACCATCACCAGCACCCTCCGGCCATTCCATCAAACGCGCCGTGACTGTCGATGAGTCCTCGCAACTGCGGCGCCGGACGCCGTTTGGCCAGTTTCCAACAGAGACATCCTTCATCGAGAGAGCTGGTCTGCATCGGAGGAGAAGTTCAACACTTTCAGATTATAGCTTTGGAGAGGCGAGAGACCTGCTGAACCCAAAACCGACGGGCGTGCCGCCGCCATCATCCGACGACATGTCAAATTGGGCTTCAATCCCTCTAGCCTTTGCTCTCCTCCCGGCCGTTGGTGGTCTTTTGTTTAATAATGGCAGCGCTGTCGTGACGGATATAATGCTTTTGGGCTTGTCGGCCGTGTTCCTGCACTGGTCTGTGACACATCCATGGTAAGTCCGGCGTTTACAATTCCTCGTTGCGGGGGACAGGATCATCCGAGCGCTGACATCGTCGCTCAGGAACTGGTACCATTCGGCACAGGCAGTGCGCGTTCGGGCAGAGGTCAGCACCAGTGCGGTCATCGACGACGAAAGCGAGAACGAACAGGCCGTAGGGAGCCCTTCGTCGACGGCGTCTACCTTGAACGGTCATGCAGTCAACGGAAGCCTTGACGATGCGTCCGAGGTCCCCACCACACCCACGTCGTCGGTACAGGAACCGGCGCTCAAGGTTCCTCAAAATGTGAAGAAGGATGACGCACTGGCCGAGCTCTGGGTACATGAGATCTTGGCTTTGGTATCATGCTTCATGTTCCCCATGCTGGGTGCATATCTTCTGCATGCCATTCGCGCGCAGCTGAGCCGTCCTTCCGAGGGGCTGGTATCCAACTACAACCTGACCATCTTTCTGCTTGCTGCAGAGCTCCGCCCGCTGTCACACATGATGAAGCTAGTTCAGTGCCGGACGCTTCAGCTGCAGCGAGACGTCCACGCAAACCCGTTCAAAGAGGAGGCTGTTACGCCGGACCAAGTCAGGGTATTGATGGCCAGGCTAGAATTATTAGAATCACGACCGGAGCCGACGCCGATCAAGCAGAATGGTAACTCGGACACTTCCAAAATCAAGCAAGAGGCCGCCATTGCTCGCGATGTTCGCAACGCCATCCAGCCCGATCTTGACGCTCTGAATCGAGCAGTGCGACGGTATGAGAAGAAAGCTACGGTCCTCGCCTTTCAAACCGAATCGCGCTTTGCGGCTGTTGACACGCGGTTGAACGACGCCATCGCACTTGCAGCTGCCGCGGCCAAAAACAGCGCCGCGCGGCCGGGATTCTTGCAGTGGCTGGTAGAGTCAGTCTGGGCCATCATCACAATGCCATTCTTTGCGGTGGTGGCGTTGCTGGTCTTGCCCTTCAAGACGGTCCGTGGGCTTCTGAAGCGTAAGAAGAAGCAGTTGCCGGAACGGAGCTCGAGGTCGGGCCGCAATGGAAAGACGATGGGCCACAGAATGGCGACAGACCGACCCCCGAGTCGAGTTTCGAAGCGATGAGCAGTCCAGGCGGTGAATGGTTTTTACAGGAGTTTGTGAGATGTGTTGATCTCAGAGTGTGGAAAAAAAAGGGGGGCCCGTCATAAGGATGACACCGGCCGGGGGGGGTTATGCCTTCAAAACGGATGGTCAGGGTGACGGCATACACGGCATACGAATCAGGTTATTGGCGTTGTAATGGTTCCTGCGGCGCATAGCTCGCGCTGGGTTGATGAGCATGACTTACCTCGTATTGTTAGTGTCGAATCAAGCTATCGACGAGTAATCCAACAAGCAAGCAGCGTTGCAGGTGAAGCGGCGTTGCTGTGGAACTGAACAAGGCGAAAGTTGGTTGATGTGTACTTGACTTGACGCCTACTAGAATGCGGTGATATTGATGACCAAGAACCGCCGTTGAAGCAGCGTGAGCAGGTGTGTGTCCATGTGAAGTCGCGTGTCTGAGGTTGTCAACTCCCTTACTATCAACTACGAGGTTTCGCGAGTTGTCAAAAGCCAAGCTGGACAGCGACACGGAAGACTCAAGTACATTTCATTCCGTGTTGCCACGTGCGGATACATAGACATCTTCCACTAATGAAGGCTCGCCTGCCTGTCGTCAATATATGCTCTCTGACCCTCGTTTCGGCGCCGTGATACTGGACTCCAAACGACAGTCTAGCAGACCAGAGCGGATGAACCCAAGACGACGGCTCACAATGGCGTTGTGCGGGTGGCTGGAACCGAGAGGCACGACGGCGAACAGACGAAGGTTTCCCATGGACCCGAGCCCGGGCCCAGATCCCAAAGATCACACGCGGCCCATGGTTCTTTTTTCTTTGGAAACGAAGGGGAGGCGGGAGGACAGCTCCGGCGCCGAAGGGGGGAGCAAATGGGGGTGGACGAATGTCCTGGACGGCGATCAGGAAGAGAGCGTCAGCTATGTAGCCGTAGGCGAGGCCCGTTCGGACGCACAACCCCCGAGGGTTCTTGGATGGGGTAAGATGGAGCCGGCGGTTTCGGAAGAGCCAAAACTCCAAAGACGTTGACGAATCCTGGGGGAGATCCTTGTTTTTTTTTTTTTTTTTTTTTTTTTTAGGGCTGATATCAAAACAGCCGGAGATAGCCGACGCGGGGCGGACGGGGGACAGGCAACGGGAGTTAATGATGGAAAAATTATTTAATAAA
>JAKMWU010000555.1:0-28080 GCA_025327145.1 Colletotrichum sp. SAR 10_76 | reverse complement strand
GTTTTTTGGGTAAATTGGGGGCCCCCCCCTTCTGGTGTTGGGTTGGTGGGGGGGGTGGGGGGGCTTTTTTTCTTTTTTTTTTTCTTTTTTTCCCCTTCCCCCTCCTTGACACTCCCGCAGAAGCCTGTGACGACGACAGACACAGGGGGCCGCTAAGGGGACACGGCACAAACCTCTGTGGATTGGGGGCCAGTTGCAAGCTTCACATTGTCTTGACTGGGATGTGGGCGGTCTGGAACCTGGAACAACCCGCCCTGAGCTGCTTCTGGATTGGCCCAAATCTGGCCCCTGCTTTGACATTTGACGCGATCCGGGACTGGGAACAATGTTTCTTTCCTCCCAGAGACGGACTTGCAGCTGAGCGACGAGAATGGAAGAAAAATGTGCAATCACGTGGGCCCTCGGAGTCCGCAAGACGCTTCCCGGCTGCGGTGCTCTCGTTGGTTGATGTGACGGATTGTCAGTTTCAATATCTTCAGATCTTCTCGCAGTATGCATTGAGTTGATGGAGACCCTGGCTGATCTCAATCTTTGCCGTTGGCGGTGCTGCCAAGTACATTGCAGTGTACCTTTGGAACAGCATAACGATGATGCCACTTGCTAAATGCACTGCCATCATACTTTCTTCTCTGATCAAAGCTCTCCCGTCCACACAGGGGATTCTCTCGGGGAATTCAAGCTTACGCTAAGGTTATCTGTCCAGGGATAACTTAGTCTTGGGCGGCTCACGAATGATGAAATGCAGAGAGACACGGCGGTTGGACGCGTCATGGGGAAGAGCGGGGCATATTTTGAGATTGCGGTTCCTACACTGCCACCTTGTGCCCAACAAATGCAACCCTGGAAAACGCCAAACCGACCGCGAGATATGTTGCTAGTTGGATCACGTCCTGCATGAGTGGTCAGATTGGCCTCCCATCACGTAGGAATTGGGATAACTCACATTTGCGGCCCAAGTACGTCGCGTCGCTCTCTTTGCTGTCCTCCCGTGCCTCGTCCAGAAGCTTGTCTATTCCGCGTTCCTTCAACGCCACCTGCGAAGTTGCCCACTCAGCTCATGCTGGCCTAGACCGCACACGACAACAGATGCTACTCACAGTCAGGCACTTTTGGTAGTTCTTGAACAAGTCGGCGCACTCATTGTTGTCCGTGCCGGTGCCCCTCAGATACTCTACGCCTACGTCAGATACAACTCACGAACAGCCATAGGGGAGGGACGTTATGGGAGTAAGACTGACTTTCGCTGTACCATTTCAGGAAGCACGTGTCGTAGCGTCTGTGACCGTTGTCAGTTTGAGCTCTACAAAGACTTCACCCGGCGACTCACTCCTTGACTTCATTGCATTCGGGTGCTAACGAGGCAGACATGGTGGGTGTTGTGTTACGGATGTCACGGAGAACGTGAGATGAAGTTGAGGGAGGCGGCGAGAAATCGAGGCAAAATCGTCACGGCTTTCCTTAGGCACTCAACTGCGTCACAGCGGCTGCATCCGCTGTAAGTCTGAGGCTCGGCTGGATGTCAGCACCTTACCCTCGACTTCCCATCGGCCGCATCTCTTTAATTGGGGCCAAACTTGACTCAATGAAGGAAAACTCATGCAATTTGTCTCCTCCTCATAGCTACAATCATTTCAAAAACCTTGATTCCCCGGCTCTTCCTGCTGACCATACACAACTATGCATTTCTACGTCAGTGACAGCTGAACAGTTGCTTACCTCACCTATACGTATCGATAAGACGGCGAGTGGGGCGCTCTATCTTATCAGCAAGGGACCTCTCCCAATTGGCATAATTTTTGATCGTCAAACTTCGCAGCCAAAGCCGCGCCCAACTCTCACGACACCCCAAGCGTCGCGCCGACACCATGACCTCCCCCCAGGACTTCAAGTCTCTCCAGGAGAAGGTGCAGTCCGCGCTTGTGGCCACCACCCGCTCGGTGAACCGCATCGCCGCCGAGGACCTTGCTTTCCAGCGCGCCGTCAACCCTGGCGTGGGCGACGACCTCGACGCCAAAACCGAGCGCCTCCTCGAGCTTTCCACGACCCTCCTCAAGTCGGCCGCCAGCGTCTGCGGCCTCAACGCGCCCAACCTCGAAGATGCCGACGACATTGATATGCGCTGGCGGAGCGTTGTGGACGTAGTTGACTCGGTGCTGGAGAAGGCCGACACCTCGATCGACGAGTACACAGGAGCTATTAAGAGGAAGGATGCGCCCACCGCAGATGTGAGCGTCTTACGACGGATAAAGGAGACTTTGGATTGCTAACGACTTGCGCAGGCTTCCCAGGCGAAGAAGGCAAAGACTACCGGAACTGATAAGGTCATCCGCAATGCCAACATCTCGAAACCCCAGCTCAACTTCGATCCCCCTGTCGACAACAATGCGACATGGAAGCCCATTCTCACCGAGAAGCCCCACGCCAAGGTACCGCTTGAGAAAAGCTTGGTATCCAACGAGACGGACGGCTTTGTTACGTACGATTACACCATTTTCTTGCCTTTACTTCACATGGACAAATCCACAGACTCGCAGCAGATTAGATCTCGCAGAAACAAGCGCCACAAGACAAGAGGTTCAATTAAGAGTATTAACGGAGAGATTAGGTACAAGCACCCGTACGAAGCCGAGATCCTCGAAGCGAAATACCCCGACCGCGTCTATCAACAAGCCGAACCGATTCCCTGGCAACCCGTCGACAAGACCGAGGCGACATGGGTTGATACCTTCGAGGGCGTGCTGGAGATGTTGGAGGAGCTCAAGAAGGCCAAGGAGATCGCTGTCGACTTGGAACATCACGACTTCAGGACATACGTGGGACTCACATCACTGATGCAGATCAGCACGCGCGAGAAAGACTGGGTTGTCGATACCCTGAAGCCTTGGAGACAGCAGCTCCAGGTTCTCAACCAGGTGTTTGCCGATCCAAACATCGTCAAAGTAAGCTCACCTTCAACTCACATATGGACAGCGCTAACGAGACTAGGTTTTCCACGGCTCCTACATGGACATTATTTGGCTACAGCGCGACCTCGGGCTGTATGTAAACGGCCTCTTCGACACATTCTATGCTTGCGAAGCTCTCCACTACCCCCAAAAGAGCTTAGCATTCCTGTTGAGCAAGTTTGCCAACTTTGATGCTGATAAGAGATACCAAATGGCCGACTGGCGCATGCGGTAAGTAGAGTCTAAGTAAGGGGTTGACGCACACATTACTAACACTAGACAGCCCACTGTCCCCGGAAATGCTTTACTACGCCCGCTCTGACACACATTATCTCCTTTACGTCTATGATAAGGTCCGCAATGAGTTGGTGATGAAGTCCGACCGCGGTAACCCTGGAACCGATTACATCGAGACTGTTCTTCAGAAGTCCAAAAGCCAATCTCTGTCTCGATACGAGGGTGAACACTTTGACCCGGTCTCTGGAAAGGGTCCCAAGGGCTGGTACGGCCTCTTGCTCAAGCACCCAGCGCCCTTCTCAGGCCAGCAGTTTGCCGTCTACAGGGCTGTTTGGGCCTGGAGAGATGAGGTGGCGCGGAGAGAAGACGAAAGCACCGCATACGTGCTCCCCAACGCGATCATTGGCGACATCGCCAAGCGCATGCCGCCTGATGCGAAGGCTCTGCACGCCCTCATCCCCCCCAGTTCCCACATTGCCCGACGAAATGTTAGCGACATCTGGGCACGGTACCAAGAAGCGAGGGAGCGCGGTGTGGAGGAGCCGAGTCTGTACCATTTCTTCCGCTCGGATTTGCCATCTCGCCCAGCCAAGCCATTGGTCGAGACCGCGGTGGATGATGCAGCTGATGTTGCCGCGGAGCCGGGCCATCTGGCTCAGTCCCAGCTTTTCGGCAGCATGGCTTTGAGTTCGGCGTGGGAGGCGACGCCGTCTGCGGCTAACGGTCTCGGAGACTTCGTCATGCTGCCCTGGCAAAAGTTCGTGCAGAACGTAGCAACAACTGAGGCGACCGCTCAAGAGGATGTCGCTATGGAGGGAGGAGTCGAGGCCGAGGCCAAGGCTGCTGCCCAGCCTGAGGCGCCTCCGGTCGAGGAGGAGTTCACCCTGAAGGCCGGCACGAAGCACAGGGCCCCGGCGCAAGAGGAGTCAGATGGTAGTGACGACGAATCTGGATCGGAAGAGAGCTCTGTTGACATCGTGCTGGAGCGGGCAGATGGTACGCCCAGCGGCAAGAGGGGCAAGACTACAGAGGGTGACCGCAAGGCGAAGGTCGAACAGAAGAGGGCCGACAAGGTTGCTAGATACACCGAAGATTACCAGCGTGCCCAAGCCGAGGTCGAGCGTCTTACGAAAGACCTCGCTGAGGACCGGGCATACCCAGTGCAGCTTGAGGAGGCGCAGGGCATCGCCGCTGAGAAGAAGCAGAAGCTGGACAACTACGTCACCGCGCTTGCGAACCGAAAGGCCAAGGCCGAGAAGAAGGCCGCGGCCAAGGCGCGGAAGCAGGAGAAGGCGGAGAGGAAGAAGCAGAAGGAGGCAGAGAAGCTGGCGAAGAAGGCTGCTAAGAAGGCCGCGAAGAGCAAGAGCGAGGGCGAGGGTGATGACGACGAGGAGGAGGAGGCTTTCGACTACGGACAGGCTGCTTCGGTGCTTCACGCGAAGCGGAACGGGGGAGGTGTCAAGAAGGTCGCGAAGCCGGCGTTCGACCCGTACGCCAAGACGGGAGACGATGCGCCGAAGGGGGCCCGCAAGGCGCCGCCTCCGAGGGGTGAAAAGAGCGCGACCTTCAAGAGGTGAGGGGCGGGTAATGATGGTTGCTTGGATTTGCAAATGGGAGAGGTTTAGTGCAGGAATTATTATTAGCATTGCTCTCGGGCAGGTATGCCTCGAGATGCCAAAATCAAAAAGTTGATACCTGTGGGTGCCTTGGAACCCAAAATTGTAAAATTATCAGGATGGTACATTGTCTTATCGCAAGTTTTCCGCGGGGTGCGGAATTCCCTCCCTCCCCGCAGACGCCCTGCCGCAGCCGGGACCCTACGAAAGGGCGGGATGTCAAGATCGGATCTGACATTTCGAGATAGGGTAAACGGATGTCGTCGTATCGATGCCGCTAATGACCCCGGGATTGGGATCCTTCCCGCAGGCGTGCTTACTTGCGTGACGTGCGAAGCGTCAAAATGTCAATAATCAAGTGCCGCCCGCGCCCTGCGGTGGACGGCTTGCATGCGCGGAGGGCCGATCTTGGTGCCCCCCGCCCGCCGGTGGTCGGATCCGCGGGGCCTAGCGCGTGTGATAGGGAGCGGGAGACATATTGTGGTGCCGGGTTGAGGACCCTAGATGGGAATTTCCCCTCATGTCGCGGTACATAGTGAATGTTTTTATCTTTCTCACTTGGATACCTCTTTTCATAAAGGACTTTCTTCCTTGATCTTTAGACAGGGAAAGTGGTAACCTCCATCTTGCATAACGGCCCGCCCCCACCACCTTGTGCGCCCAAGCTCCCAGAGCTCACCAACTTCCTTGCGTCAACTTCATCATAGCTAGATTTTCAACGTCCAGCTCGACATAAAAGCCGCGTTGTCCCTCTGGGACAATTTTACTCGTCTTCTATTCGGCCCATCTCAAGGATAAGAGGAGAACGCAAGAGGGACGAAAAAGGAGCACCATGTCCGACCCCGCAACAGAGATAAAACGCCCCGCGAGCCTGCCCTCGGCGACGCACCACGTCGTCGTCAAGCTCGAGACGATCCACGTGGCGCTGCCGGAGGTCGACACGGGCGACCTGACGCACGAGGTCATCGGGTACGAGTACACGCGCCCGTCGGAGCCGCAGGTCGCCGCGGCGCGGGTGTGGCCGGCGAGCATCCTGATCACGACGACGGTGCCGATTAGCAAGGAGACGTTGGGGGAGGCGCCTTATTTGTGAGTGTTCTTTTGCTGCGTTTTTTGACGGGGAGATTGAGAACATTGTGGACGAGATGGGTTAGGCTAAGTGGTTCATCACAGGAAATGCATCATCACGGAAACAACGGGCACAAATCACATTGACTTGGAGGAGTGCAAGCGGCGCGGCGTCACGGTCATGTACTCACCGCAGGCGACAGTCGAAGCTGTGTCCGAACACGCGCTGGGCTTCGTAAGTCGTCAACCCTCTCATCATCAATACCCCAATGCTCACTGGAACAGTACTTCTCAACCCGCCGCCGCCTCGTGACGCTGCACAACACGATGATGGACCACTCCCCCGCGCACGCGAACCCGTGGCGCACAAAGGGCAGCATGTCCTCGCTCCTCCTCGACGCCGAGGGCCGCCCGCCGCACACGTGCGGCAACGAGGTCGTCGGCATGGTCGGGTACGGGCCGATCGGGCAGCGCATCGCGGGGATGTGCAGGGCGCTGGGGATGCAGGTCCTCGTGGCGGCGCGCAAGGACTCGCCTTCTTCCACCCCCGCTACCACGAACGGCTCCAGCACCACCAACAGCGACCAAAGAACGCCCTTTGAGGAGGTCCTCCGCCGCGCGACGACGCTCTTCATGGTCGTCCCGCTCACGCCGGAGACGAAGAACCTCATCGGGGCGGCGGAGCTGGCGCTGATGAAGCCGGACGCGATCATCGTCAACGTGGGCCGCGGCGGGACGGTGGACGAGAGGGCGCTGCTGGAGGCGCTGAAGGAGGGGCGGCTGTACGGCGCCGCGACGGACGTGTACGAGGTCGAGCCGGCGGGCAGCGGGGCGGATAGCGTGCTGCTTGGGGAGGAGGCGAGAGGGGTGAATCTGACGCTGAGTCCGCATCTGGCGTGGTGTGCGGACCAGACGCGGGTGAACATCAGGAGGGTCGTGGGGGAGAATTTGAGGGCGTTTGTGAGGGGGGAGAAGGGGCCGAATGTGGTGCTTGATATGAGGTAGAGGTGGCGATGAAGGGGAAAGATGGGCTGGGTCTAAGAGGATATAGAGAGAGAGACAGGCAGCCGGCGGGATGTGTTGCGGCTTCAACACCGAGACGGGCGTCTTGGCTCACCGAGAATCCTAGAGGACGGCTACTGAGAAATGCTCCGCTGCGTCACCCCGCACCTTGCGACATGAAAATGTCCGATGCCTCTGCTCGATTCGATTGGCCTGGGTCTGGTCGTTTCCCGGTGGTGTGCTCGTTCAGCTGCGATGCCAAGATAGGGCGACCGGTGAGCTGGGCTAGCTTGTTTTTGCCTTGCCTTGCCGCCCTCGACCTCACGAGCTTCGACAACGCGTAGCTCGATGGACAAAGGGGAAAGGCCCTGCAACGTTGCAACTCATACTTCTTGCAAGCTCCAGACAGTATTCCCTGAATGTCAAGAAAAGGGAAGAAAAGGGGAACTCAAAAGCTTCGGAAGTTCAAGAATAGAAACATCACCTGCCATTACCCGCTCCCGCAGCCGCCAGCTGCTTTCTTCTTCCCTCAGCCATCCCGCGAACCATTTCCTACGTAGACAAATAGCCCTCATCCAGACTTGCAACAACGAATTGAAAGCTGCAGCGCGTCGTCAGCAACCACTCAACCTGCCGGCAGTGGCTGAACCCCAGCTGCATTGTTGATTGAGGGAGCGGGAAACCCCACTGATCGCCTTTAATCTCCCGCTGCGGCTGCAACAGTCCCCCCTGAGCAGGGCTGGCGACGTGGTGTGGTGTGGGGAATTGGGATGAACCACAATGGGTTTTGGGGGAGGGAGGTGCACGACTGACCCTTACGTGAAGGCGGGAAGTGACAGGTTTTCCGAGACATTTGTGCTTCTTTCAAACTGCCGTGGTGGTCTAGAAGAAACACCCGCAATTATTCGAGGATGAGTGCCAGTGGTGGTGGTGGTGTTGTCTCGGGAGATGAGCGTTGTTTGGTTTTGTTTTATTAACTTGGATGGAGTGGCGCGTCACACAGCTTTTGGTCGAGACGTGGACACTGTGAGTGTGCTGCCGGCTCCACCGCGAGAAATCGAAGACTGTGGGGGAGCAATGTTTCCAGAAAACTCAGGAGAAAAAAAAATTCAAGCAATTGCCAGTGCACCTTGAACCTCGTGTCAAAACATAATATAAACAGGCAACGCGGACGAAAACACAAGAAACTACGTAAATTTGGTCCAGACCGCAGCGGGAGGGCAGGGGTGTTTCCCGGCCGGGCGGGATGGACATGCCGGAGCCGCGACCCGATTGCTCGTAATGGCCCGATGGGAATCTGTTCGAAACGCGGCGGGTCCTGGGAGCTAATTTACATGTCGACGCTACGCAGCTTCGGAACCAAGGAGTTGACATGATGGGGAATGGGCAAAGAGCAGACGATCCATGGGATGGGGGAGAGATGATATAAAAGTCAAAGTTCCTTCGATCCAATATGTGCCTCTTGCTATTACCATCATCACCACTTCAACAATCCACAGGCCGGACCACACAGACACACCGCACACTCTTTTGACAAGACATTCGCTTCAATCCAACCAAAACCAAACAATCAAAATGCAGTTCGCTTACTTCCTCCTCGCCGCCCCCGCCCTCGTGGCCGCCACCCTCGACCCGGCCACCTCCAACACCAAGGGCGCCTGCCCGAGCGTCTACAACTGCAGCGCGACCAAGGTGTCCAAGGCCATCCAAGCCGCCGAGTGCTCGCACAACACGCGCACCTCCAAGACGCAGACCTTCGCCGTCTTCGAGACGGACCACCAGTACGACGGCAACAACGGCGCCCCCTACGGCACCTGCTCGGCGTACACGTGCGACCCGCCCACGAGCTCGCAGATGACGACTGACGCGGACTGCTGGACCTTCTTCTGGAGGTGAGTTTGCGACGAAGGAACTGTGTGGGAGATACGTGATTGCTGACGAAGACTTGTAACAGTGGCGAGGGAACTTCTTCTGGCGAGGGCGCTGGATGCATCAAGGACCCCAACACTGGCGAGTGCGGCTGCGAGAACTCTGATGGAACCTTCGTTCCTGGCAGCGACAGCTGCGTTTAAGCGAATCTGCGAGCGGGTTTTGCTGGGGATGGGGAGGACTGGTCCGGCGTGATGAACGAGTCGGCGCTCCTCGGTTCAGGGGGTACACTATGTTCGTGTATATATAAATCATTGTATAAAACCAAATCACATTTGATGGCCATCACTCTTGGTCTCCCATATGCATGTTCTTGACGTCTAGCAACCAAGTGACCTTGCCGGAAGACAGCACGAATTACTGGCTTGCTTTAGATCTTCGAATATGTGTATGTTCCTAGGATTTGCTTGAGCTTTTGCTACCAACTCAATTTAGCATGCTTGGACTTGGACAAGGTCAGACTCGTGCCGATGAAACTAGCACTGCTCATCAGACTTCAATCTCGGGGATGTGAAGCTCACAGGATTTGCTTACAGAAAATGGATGTAACATACAGCTGATCTTGCGTCCAGTTAAAAGGAGGCAATGTCATGCACGTGTGGAGCAGTACTACTACTCATTCCCAATCAGCACGAATGTGCAACACAGCTCCGCCGCCTTACCCCGCCCGTGATAGCCTGATTCGTTTTTCTGCATGATTCGACATAATCGTGTCGATCTAGTGAACAAACTGCCGATAAACTAATGCCATGATCCATCATGGATGATGGCGACTGGGACGAGTTCTGGGCGGAGCTCGACATCGATCCCGACAATGAGTTGAAAAGCTCTCTGGAACTCGATCCATTCTCACTTGAGGAATGTCATAGGGTCGACAGCGAAAACATATTCTACCAGCCCTTGGCAGAGGACGAGATCCGCTTGCTCACCGTCTGGCCTGGGTCTTTTAGCGATGCAGTCCGTTGCAGCCTCGCTGTCACGACGACCACGCGCGGGTATGAGGAGTACGACGCGATCTCCTACACCTGGGCAGGCGACGACGATATCATTGACAGAACGGGCCGAGTCTGTATTGCTTCGGAAGATTTCCCAGTCACTCCAAACTGCGAGGCCGTGCTGAGGCGGGTTCGGCAAGAATGGACACCGAGGATCGTGTGGATCGACGCTATCTGCGTCAACCAAGATGATCTTCACGAACGAGGAAGGCAGGTCAGCTTGATGCCACAGATCTACTCGCGCGCACGAGAAGTCATTATCTACGTGGGAGAAGAAACTCCTGAGATACCGACACTGTTCAAACATCTGAGGTGGGCCTACCACACCAGCAAGGGAGAAGAGACCAAGGAAGCTTTGGTGAAGCTACTCAGTCGTCGGTATTTTTCGCGGGCGTGGGTCATCCAGGAAGTTGCACTGGCAAGACAGGCAACACTTATTTGCGGCAGCCACACGTTGCCATGGTCGTTTGTTCACGTTAATAATTTGGCCTCCCGTGGTCATCTGTCCAGCTTAGCGGCAGAGGACGGGAGCATACCAGGACTGCAAGCGCTGCCTCCAGTAATCCAGTTCAAGGCGCCGGCCTTCAGAACCACCGGCGACCTCCTCCGCCTCCTGGATTTAGCTCGTAACAGTCGGGCAGCAGATCCACGCGACAAGGTCTTTGCTGTGTTCGGTTTGATCACCTGCCCTGACAGCGAGGGATTTTCGGCAGACTACACCAAAACACCCACAGAGGTCTTCACGTCGACTGCTCTATGGATAGCTCAGAGGTTCGGCCTGCCGGCCCTTCTTGCAAGGGCTGTTGATGTAGTCCGACGTGCACCTGTGAGCGAGGCAGTCGTGTTGGACTCGGCATGGATACCCAACTGGACGGAGGACACATTTCAAAGCCCGGACTCGTTGATTCCTCGGCTCAGGAGAGAGTATCGCTCGGTGTCTAAGGTGGCAGGGTTGCCAATCACGGTGTCCCAGAGAGACCCCGGCGCGATCCGGTTCCCTGCATTCAGACTTGGACGCATTATTGACGAAGTCTTGGCGTACGACGAAGAATCCTACGAGTCGTTCTCCAAAAATGTCATAGGTCGGGCGAGGGATGTGCATATTCCTCCCCCGCCATGGGTGTTCAAGATATTTGGCGACTACATCGATGGAAGGAGAGTTGCTGAGACGTATTCATTCATCTTTCTGAGGAACGACAGAGATATCCCCGGTCTGTGGAGTGAGGCCTATTCACGGTGTGACAACGGCTATCCGATCACATTCAAGACCCTGAAGGCCTACGCGGGCTGGAACAAGGCCAGCATTTACCTTCTGCCAGAGCCAGACGACTATGGAAAGTTTCAATTTACCCACCCGGGAACTGTCTCCGTCTTTGCGAACGGGAAATTACTCACGTGGCTCCATGAAAGAGTCAACGGGAGGACAACGAAAGGCAGATTCAGCAAGTACGCAGTCCTCTGCGCGGCCGATGAGATTGATGGGCCAGAGCGTGTGCGTGGACTTTTGTACATGGATGGGACTTCGCACAAAGGCGTATGGAAAACGGGGGAGTTTACGTTCATTTGTGCTAAATAGGTAATATCCAGGCGTAATGTTGGAGGATGTTTGCTTGCCGGATGTCTTGGTTCGCGATTAGTATCTACTCTCAGAGCGAAAGGCGTTAGCAAATGGGCGTGATAATTCGAAAAAGTTTGCTTAGTTTTGTGTGTCAGAGGTCGAAGAGCATTAAGCGCATTCATTTGGAGGGAAAATCAAAAAAGTGGCGAGGCAGACAGACCTGATGCTTTGGGAACACAACTTGGCGCTTGTGCACTGCCTCCTCTAGCTTCCCTACTTCGCCCGCGTGCATGCCTCTGAGTTTTGAGTGGCTGGTGACACAGAGGACACAGCATGAACACCTTTTGGAATATGATTTGATGGTTTGTGGAATGCCCGCCGATCAACCAGTTAGGCTAGGCATGCAGCTCACTCGCATGACCCCCCGAGGCAGCCTGACTGTCTCACATTCAATCTACATAAGCGCTGCGACAACCATATGAAAAAAAGAAGGAGAAAAAAGACGTTCTCGCCTTCCAAATACCGCGTTCCAATCACCCAACTACCAAATATGTCAGAATGGCACGACCAATTTTGTCAGAGGCTGGATCTATTCACCAGTGGCGGCATTTCAAGTTGCTTGAGCTGCGGCTCCGTTCAGCCCCAACCAGATCCATCCTCAACCAATGATGAGAACATCCATGGCGATATCTATCAGACCCTGCAAAATGACACAGATATGCGGCTTCTCACCTTGCGACCCGGTGGATATGAAGACCCAGTGCGTGGAAATCTTCACTTGACAACCACATCAGGCTTCCTTGAATACGATGCCATATCTTATACCTGGGCGGGAGAAGACGAGAATATGGAACGAAGCGGGCACATTATACTGAACTCCCGGGGGTTTGCAGTGACGCCAAACTGTGAAGCAGCTTTGAGACGTGCCAGAAGTCGTTCTGGTCCTAAAACCATTTGGATCGACGCCATTTGCATCAACCAAGAGGACCTCCGAGAGAGGGGTCACCAAGTCCGTCTGATGCAGCAGATATACTCTCGCGCGGACTCCGTGCTCATATATCTTGGTGAACCAAACCGAGAAGAGAATGAACTGCTCGCCTTCCTTTCTGGTCAGGATGAGTCGCTGTCCGGAGACCGGCTTCGGCGACTGCGGGAAGCCCTGTGCCAGCTTCTTCAACGACGATACTTCTCCCGCGTCTGGGTCCTCCAGGAAGTTGCTCTAGCGAGGCGGGCAATACTGATATGCGGGGAGCACTCGATACCATGGTCGTTGATGGAGATTCAAAGGCTGAATCGTAGAGGACTGCTGGAATGTTCTAAAGTGGCAGGATTCTACTCGACCTTTTATGGTGTGGACGGACTACCGCCAGTAATACTGAACTTCCGTGCACCGGCTTTCCGAGACCCCAGCGAGCTGCTTCAGCTGCTAGAGACAACTCGCAGAAGCCGAGCATCAGATCCGCGAGACAAAGTATTTGCGCTTTTAGGCTTGCTTACTTGTCCGGAAAGTGATGGACTGGTTGCCGATTATACGAAATCAACGGCAGAGATTTACAAGTCAATCGCAATCTGGATTGCACAAAGATTTGGTTTGCCCGAATTGCTCAGCAGAACCCTCGTTCTACGAGAAAGACAACTTATTGATAACCAAGGACCACAATGGGTACCTGATTGGGCGCATGATGATTTCCAGCTGTTGAAATCGGGGCTTATAAACACAACCCCTTCGGACTTCGAGCAAAAACCAGCGAGGACCTTAATAAATAGGCTGCCTGTCACAGTTTGCGAGCAAGACACCACCGCTATTAAATTTCCGGCAGTTCTTTTAGGAGCAGCTACTCAAGTGCTCCATTACCGGGATGAAAGCGGCGGTTCGATGTTTGATTCTGTTCCCCGCCGCGGCGACCATACTATCAATACAGAAGGCGAAGCTTATGCACTAATCATAGCCGAAACCGGTGCCTCGCTCGAACGTCTGAGACGTAGCAGATATCTCGAGAGTCTGGACTGTTTTATACATCTGAATTACAGAGTAAAGAGACAGGGGATGGATGATGGCAAGGCTCACAAGTCCAGTCCGCTTAGTCCCTCTGCTATCGTCGAGGAAACCATGGAGAGCAATGGATGGTCCAGAGATTTGATATATCTCATTCCGAAGCCATGCGATGGGTTTCAATTCACCGAGCCAGGCCTTGTTTCGGTGTCGTCGTCCGGTTTTGGACTTCGATTTGGACCCAAAAAATGGATTCACCAGAATCTCCAGGGAAAGATAACCACCGGTATGTTCAGCGACTATGCAGTCTGCTGTTCGGAATACCGCGAGGGGGATAATACTCGGATTTATCTACGCGGACTGTTGGACCACCGGTTATCACACAGCCCAGAGCCGGGCAAGTTCGAATTTGTGTCTGCAAGATAATCTGGCAAAGTTTAGGCCATTTTTATACTAGAGGCTAGGTCCTAATAATACCGATTTGCACGCCTCTCCAAACCCCCGAGAATCGCTGGTCATCTGAGAGAAAGCTCAAGGGGCGAGGATCATGGCACGTAAATATTACACCATTAATAAATAGGACAAAGTAAAACTTTTGCAAGATCTAGGATCACAGTGAACGTACCCATAGGTACTCGTCAATGTGAAAGAGGCATCCGCGTCAAAAGCCTGCGGATTTTAAGAACTCATGTCTCATGACAGGTCTCCAGCCATTCTCAAAGGTACGAAAAACCGGTGCTTCAGTTGGGTCCCTGGTAAAACGGAGAACAGACATGTCCTTATCTTCTCATGGCTATCTAACAACCTCAAGACCCTGGCCAAGCCACGTCAAGCGGAGCCGGGTGGCTATCGAGCACGAAAGACGGAGAATATGAAAGACAGGGGCAAGGCAGCTGACGGCAGATTCTCCCCTGACATCAGGCCCATCTCCTCCTAAACCTGTCGTGAGAGCCACATGGCCACCATCCCGAGTCATCCCGTGCTTCAATAGTCCGCTTTCTACAACATGCCCTTCCCCGGCAAACGCATCCACAGTCACCTCATGAACTTGCGGGACTGCTTCCCCATGGGGGGCGGGGGCAAGCTTCAAAGTCTGGTGGCCCGTTTCTCCAGACTTCGAGGACGACAACCCTCTTCATAACGGTCTGCTGCGTACCGAAGAATACTTTTCACACTTTGTGAGTGCCGGTGATCGAGGCTTCCGGAAACGGCAGAAAGACACGGCGGATAACTGCTATCCAAGTCCTGACATCATCTCATTTCCGTTATACCTTGGCCCTCCTCCCCAGTGCCATCGTGACCAAACACCCGTCCCTCGCCGTACCTAGCTCCGGAGCACTCATCCCGCTTCTGACTCGCGCCCCGTAGGCCCCCTCCCTCCCTTGCAAAAGCCCATGAAAACGGTCTCTGGACGTTATCTTTCATGTCAAACACGATCCAAACCTCCCATGAATCTCGCGATGCCTCTCCCAAAGCCTCAAAACTCCTTCCCATATATCACACCACAACCCCCAACAGCCGTCGTCAAAACAAAGGACCCCCAAATTCTTCACCTTCAGAACAGGCATCGAAAAGTGGATCCCCATCCTTTGCTGCACAGAAGCGAGCGACCGTTACACCGGCCCAAGCCCTCGGCTCTCGGTTGCGCTTCTCCTCACCAAAAAAAGAATTGGAGTAAACAGCGCAGACGAGCCATGCGCGCCAGGAAAAAAAACAGCCCAGGTCTCAAAAAAATCGAACGACGTCTGCGTGAGGGGAAAGCTGTCAATTACCGTTCCCTTGGGTATATCACATCTCCAAATCCCCCAGCCCCCCCGGCTCGGAATTAAGTAATCCTCCCAACTACATCTCATTATTTCAACGACACATCGTGAGGCCCATTCGGTGCACAACGCACTGCGCCGCAGCACAACACAACGCACTACGTAAAAACGGTGAGATGGACACACACATATGAAAACGGTGCCGCGGATGGGTACGTAGACCCAATTCCGACAAATGTCGTGATGGGAATTGTGTGGAGCACCCCTGGGTCGGGACCCGCTGGTCAGTTGGCCACCTTTTCCCAAGCGCCCCCCGAAGACGACGATGATTGCGGATCCCACGATAAGAGCAGGATTTTTTTGGCGCCTTTCACGAAACGGTACGGCGGGGTCAGTCACTGGATCGTCGGACTGGGGCGAGGGGCAGGAGAGACTCAAGGAGAGAGGGCTGTTTGGCGTCGGAGGAAAACAACAAGTACGTTCGATCAACGGGCGGGCGGCCGAGCTTGCTTGCTGTCGCTCGCTCTCCCAGCTCAGGGATGGCCATCATCGAGATCGGGCCAAAGGTTCGATCTTATCGCCACGGACGGCATTTCACATGTCTATCTGTCCCTTTTCTCAAAATTCCCAAAGTTGGGAGCATGGCAAAAAAGAGTTGAAGCATAAGTTCAATGGCAGAAAGCATGCTTCCTCAGTTTTCCTTGGAGTTTCAATTGAGTTTTCGTCATTGTTTGAAGGGGCGGACCAGCGGGCAAGCTGGGCAATGAGGCAATTTTTAGTGTTCGGACGCACGAGCACGACTCGGGGGTAAGGCCCCCCCTTCAGACTTGAGATCGCGAGAGATAAGGACATACGGTCCAATGGGCGGGCGGAGCCTCGGAGACCGAGCTTTATTTTTCATTCTGGGTTCACTTCGACTGCACAGTGTGTGCTTGTGCTGCGTGGTCTTTGGCAAAGGGCCTGGCATGTCGGGAGCTCGAGTGAGATCGTCCTCTGGCGGCAGTGAGTGAGTGGGTGGGCGAGAGCGACACGTTCGCAGGAGGAGGATCGTGAAGGGCCGCCCCGTCGTTCATCAGCCAGGCCCCCAGGATTCTAAAGATGTTGGTTTGGTTCATGGGGGCAGCGGGAAGGGCACGAACGCAAAATCTAAACGGACGGGAGCAGCAGTCGAAAGGGACTGGAACCAGACCAAGCTTGTGCTTGCCTTGTACGCTCCCCATGGGGTGTGATGCTTCCCTTGTCATCCGCTCCCGCGTGGTGCCTGTGTGTGCCTGGCCCTCAGTAGCTTCCCTCCCGGCGAAGAAAGCTCTCACACGCCCCCTTCCCTTCGTCCCAATTCTCACCTCACATTGGCCAATTCACCTTGGGATCTCGAGCTGATCGAGGGGAGCTCCTTCTCCAGAGTGGAGATACCGTGGCTTTGAGATCTAGTGAGATATTCATGTCGAAAGCTCTCTCGAACGGGAAAACGACTTAGGCAAGTGCTCAGGTGGAAATCCATCAATGTCGGAGGATTCAACGTTCACGGCATTTCATATTTCACGAAGTGAGACGGATCGCAAGTGTTTTGACGTTGTAGTATTTTTACAGAAAAAATTTGTATCGGGGCCAGGAGCCACGGGGGATACGTGGGAAAATCCCAGGTGCAAGAGAAAAGTGTGGTACAAGCAAGACTTTTTCGCTGGATGAGTAGTGCGTTGCCCCAAGGCCTTCCTTTGCCAAACGGAATCTCCATCTATACAACACAACAGAGTGTGCGGTCTATGACCTCTATCTTCTAGGATGCCCACCATGCTGTCTAAGTTTTCCCGTCTATTACTCTCTCATCATACAGTTGGGGGTCAACCGTAGATGAAAAGGCGACCTGTCCCAGGGGAGTCGTGAGATAGACAGCTTGTCCAAAGCTGGCATCCTTCTCTCCCCAGCTCGCCAGTGCGAATTGAATCGCTTACGTCTGTTGGGTGGGTTAGCATTGATAACGAGTGATGGAAATGAGATGGAGTGATGACGTACGAACTTGGCCATGAGGGCAACCATGAGGTCGAAAAGACCGATGGCCTCGACGAAAGCGAAACCCAGAATGGCGTAGGAGAAGAGCTGGCCACGGAGGGCGGGGTTGCGGGCAACACCGTTGAGGAGGGCGGCGAAGACCAGACCGATACCGATACCAGCACCAGTCAGACCGATGGCGGCGGAACCCATACCCAGGTTCTTGGAGACCTCGACCATGGCCTGGGCGATCTCAGAAGAGTAGGCGCGCTTGGCCTGGACCTGGGTGAAAGCCTTCTGGGCGGTCTGCTTGCGGGCGACCTGGAGGGGGCTGAAGCCTGAAAATTTCGAGTCGGGTCAGAAACGGTGATCGGTGAGGAATTTTTTTTTCTGTGTCTCATGGTGTCGGGGGGACGGGAAGGAAGATCGATATCGACATCGAATTGGTGCCGGCGAGGCCAATTGGTCTCATCATCGGCGGGGTATGTGAAAGTTGTGGTCGTCGATGCCTTCTTTTCCTCCTCTTGCTTTCCTTCCCTCCTCGGATTCACCTCGAACGTGTCTTCAAAAACTTACCAGAGATGGTGCGCTTGGGCATGGCAGAGACACGCACCGCAGGGCGGGCGGCCTTGGTGGCCATCTGAGTGGCGAGTCTGGAGGCGAGGACGCGAGTGGAGGCCATTGTGACTGATGGAGGGGAGAGGTAGTGGTGATGGACTGGAAGGAAGAAGATAGGAAAACAAGAGACAGATTGGGGATGGAGAGGTAAAGTGGAAGGAGGAAAGGAGGAGAGAGAAAAAGCTTCGGAGACGGGAAAAGCTCTGCTCAGGTGATGGGCAAGCTCGGTAGAGCGAGAGGGCAGGGGCCCGGGCAACGGGACGGCGGAAGTTGATCCAGATGGCTCGGCCGTTGGGCCAAGGTCGGTTCCTCAGGTTCCACGGGTTGCTACTGTGTGAGGCGAAAGACGGTAGCAAAGAAGCCTGAGGTTGATACGGTGACTGGCAGTGCGGCAATACTGTAGCCATCCACCAGCATCCAACCATCGGATCAAACAGGAGAGACATTGGTGAATCCAGTCGCTCGGTGGGCCCGGCGCCGGGATGGATTTCGCAATGTGCGAGGCGTCCCAATCAGGTTAAGACTTGACTACCTGTTGACATATCGTGGACCTCCCATCCACACAACGGACCCAACACACACGCCCTCGCACCGATCTCGGGCATTGTCGGGAGGCTGGGCGGCGAAGGGCATCCTTGATAGCGAGACGGCGCTGCAAAAAGGTTGACCTTGGGCATAGCACTGCTGCGCAGGCGCCTCAGGCTTTGCTGCGCTGCTTAGAGGGATGAAAGGGCGAAAAGTCCCCTTGGCCGGGAGCACGAATCATGAGAAGTGGGTTGGGCTGTGTCAAGGCTGCGAATCCGCAAGGTTGGGTCCGTTACGGCCGGCTAAGGTAATGGGAATGGCAATGGATATCGAGTTTGGTTCCGTTACGGAGATGCTATGCTGTTGGTTGGGCATACGATGGATTATTTTCACTGGAATTGTTCAGCCGGTGCTGGTGCTGGCTGATGAACGGATCGAAGGTGAGAGATATCGATGACGGTGGATGTTGGGGGCTGCCAGCGCCTGCCAAATCCGATAGACGGGCATCCCACGGCGAGAAAATTTTCTCAAAAATCATTCCCTCAGGCACAGCGCGCTAGAGAAGAAGTCAGCTTTGATATCAAACCGGCCATGGCTTGTGGTGACCCCCACTCGACACCGTCAAAGGCCCCCACTTTGAGGCGATTGGGCCCAATCAGCCGCAGCCTGGCACTCACACGTGGGTGGACCCGACAAAATAGCTCAAGCAAAAGCGACCCTAAGACGCCAGAAGAAAGTGGGCACGATGACCCAGCTTGGATCCGGTTCCAGAGATAAAAAGGGACGCGGTGAGACGGATCGCGGTTTGGTGGCCGTGGCGAGCGATGGTCCTCCGTTCTGTTTTCCCTCTTCATTTCTTCGCGCTGTCCCTCCCTCCCGTCCACCCTGTGTCGCCATTCTTTCCAACCGCCGCTTATCAGACTTTTCGCCGGGCCGCACCACGGGCGAGATGGGATGAAGTCAATCGAAGCCCGCTGGGCGCATAGACCTAGCGCTGTCAGGGACGCTTGTCGGCGACTGCACCCGAACACTCACACCCCCTTCCAGACGTCGCCCCCTACCGCATAAACAGTAGACGAGTGTTACGTGAGATCCCGGCAGAAATCCAGAAACCTGGCTGGCGTGCGCTGGCAGAGAGGCAACAGTGAGGTGCTGGCAGCTGCCGGCTCGGAAAAACCGCCAATGGGAGATGCCATCGCTCCATTCAGCCGACGTCCGAGGCTCCAGTGTCTGAGATGGCCGAGATGGGTGCGACGCCGTCCAGCGTGGCCGTATTGCAGGGTCCACAAAAGCGCTATCTGCGAGATTGATTCAGCGTCAAACGCAAATCTAGCGTTGTGTCAATCCCAGTGCTTGGTACCACCAACGCAATGCAGCCCTTTCACAGGCTTGGCCTGCAGTACGTACACACCTCATCACTGCCGTCCGTAATGTGCCGGGTCAGTCCTGTCTCGGAGGTCCAGGTACCATTACGGTTCGAGGTACCTGAAATGCCCGGCGGAAGAAAAATTTGCGGCCAAGTCGTTCAATGCCAATAGGCCACTGATGGCTGCTCGTAACGCTGACAGCAGTGCCGCGGGTACGCTGACGGTCGCTGAAGAAGAAATGCCGGCACAACGTTGGCGCTCCTGGGCGTTGGCGATCGCCGTTGTCTCTCTGTCCTCTGTCTCTCGGTGCGTGCCTGAGGCGTAAGAGCCTCAAAAAATGACGCATTACCAGCGGACGTCTGCATCAGCCACTAGAATGCACCGCCAATCGTGTTGAGACCTGGACGCCAGCGGTTGAGTCGGAGCTTGCTTGTGCTTCCGAGTCGGTGTCTGACTTCTGCATTCTGATCGTATCTTAAATTGGGTGCAGCTGGTGTCGCAAGAGAAAAGCAACTGCTCTTGCTGACGCTATCGAGCCAATTGAATGGAGGATTCGACGACACCTGTTCAAGCCACGGAGGTCAGAATGTCAGACGGAATTGATTGAGGTGCTCATTGTGACGGTTGGGATGACGAGAACGACGGATGCCAGTCCGTCCGAGCTTATTGCAAAATTTTCTTCCCTTTGTTCGACCTTAGGTCCGAGCTCCTTGTTCCTTCCTTCCCTTGTGGATGGGTTGGTTCCTTCCCGGCGGCGTCCCTTCCATGCCCGTCTCCTGCCGTCCTGGACAAAAAAAAAAAATCAGGGCCAGGCACGTTCAGCCTTGCAACCCAGGCAGGCGCCGCCAGACGGGACGTCGTTGCCTTAGGCTCAAGCTTAATTCCGTTGTGGCTGCATCATCAACCGAAACACCCGATGACGCCCAGCCTTTTTGGACCTGCGCCAACGGGCAGGAACGGGACCGTGAGACGCCACGCCCAGATGGTGCATTCGCCAATTCGAATCCCAGCGTCCTTCCGGAATGATAAATGAGTCTCAACCAACGGGAATAGCAACCTTGCAAGCACCCAGGAAGCTGCAGGCCACCCTGTCAGAAAAGTTTTCTATTCCCGGGGAGATTTCAATTGGGAAGGCTTCCAGTAATTCGCTTCAACATTCCATACGAAGCCCAGGCCTATCACCTCCCTGGCCCTGCGAAAAATAGCTCCAACGAGGTCGACACGCATGAATTCCTCGCCCAATTGACGCCGACGCCTCAACCTCGCAGCGATCCAACAGCCTTCCGGACAAGTCCAACACGATGTCAACAATTGCAAAAATTCTGCAAAATGTCATCTCGGTTGCCGCCATTCCCAACCCTTCGAAACTCTGCATGGCCCAAGCTCCTTTCCCTTTCCGGCCTCATATCTCACTCCCTTCCATCCTTGACGTCTTTCTGCCTCCGATAACACCCGTTGAGTTGCATTCTGTTCATGCTCGTGTGAACTGAACCTCCTTGCTCGAGCCTTGGTAACGAGGCACCATGTCATGTCACACCTCAAGGTGTGTACGCTAGAATTATTCGGGTTGGTATGATATGGGCGTGACCGGGTCATGATATCGCTGGCTGAGGGCCAGACTCGTTTGAGTTCTCCTCTGATTGAGGGCAACGTTGCTCAAATCTCGGGTTACTGTGTATTCTGACTGTGTATTCTGATGCGCTCAAATTCGCCAACTTTCCAGGAACCATCATGAATGACCCCGTCCATGTGTAATAAGCCACTTACAAGAAGATTGTCGTGATCAGAAAGCCGGCCGCATATTGCGTACTTGCTGAATTGGCCGTTGGATTCACGACCCTCTTTATCTTCGTGAACCCATTTGAAAGATTCCTCCTCTGTACAGACCGATACGCGGCCCGGATTGAAGGGAAATCCTTCGCATCCGTCCGGGCTGGGAACGAGGAAGATGCATTTGCCATGATAACGTGGTTATACTTTCGCATATTGCGGGCTGATCTGTAACGCGTGAATATCGAATAGCGGTTGGTAGTCTGCGTCTATGGGTACTACTAGGTCTAGCGTGCCCGGTACTGGGAAAACGAACGCATTTTGGTTGCTGATGTGGCCAGCTGGATTGGTTCCAAACGCCAAGTAGGGCCAAGGCTGTGATGTGTATACGTCGTAGGGGGCTGGTTCGCCTTGCGTTTTCTCACTGTGAGCCAGCGCTTCCTCGAGGAGCGACCCAACTCTGAACGCAGGAAATGCAATAGTGTTGGCGCTCATGGAGACCTCTATCGGGAAGCAAACTTCCCGAACGCAGCCCGAGAGTCTCTGTGGATCTTCTCAAGCATCGGTGGCATCGTTGCAAACGGCCTGGACGCGTTATTGGCAAAATCAAGCCATATATATATTTTCATACTCGAGTCCTGCCCCCCGTAGATAAACCGATTCGGGTGCCATCATGGGTTCTAAGCTGGACAGAGCAGACATGTCTTTGTGCAATCCACTGAGCAATGTACATAAAGACCTCTGTACGGATAACTTAAGTAGAGGAAAAACCCTTTATTCTTTCTAGGGAAATTCTCTGGGCTCTATGCTATTGCGAGTTGTTACGGTGAGCATATCAGCTAGGTAAGTTGTGTGATACTTACCTCAACAGCTACAGACAAGATAGCCTTTGCGTTCAGTGGTTGTTCTCTGGATGTATGCTTTGTCAAGGATAGAGATCATGTTTCTTTGTATACGAACAGCCCAGAGTTTGCCTCAAATGCTGCTTATGTATGGCACTGGATCGCAGAACGACTTCATAGGTTTTCTTTGCTGGAAAAGGAACAAATATTGTTGGGAAGCAGGGGATACAGTTGAAAAAAGTGGTAGCCCTGTGAAAAAGACAGATCGTATCATTTAAGAAAGAAAACACTCTTCCCATCACATGCCCGTAAACAACATAGCAAATGCTAGATCACTGGGACTGGGAATCTTGGCTCAGGAGGGTAGACACCACCTTCAATCTAGTATCTGTGCCGCCTACCAGGAGGCGGGTATCTGTATGACTCGTCTTCCGAATATTCACTACTGCTCTCAGAACGTCCAGAAGTCCCGGCTTTCTTCACCGAGGGCTGTCGAACGTCCAGAGTCCACAGAGCTGCATTGGCCAGCTCACCCATCCACCACAATCCGCCTAGTATCACCAGAGCTGTGACTGGAATTGCCGTTGCCCAGTACAGCCACTGACTGTGCTCAATGTCGCGAATGTCGGTTGTGTTCATGCCGAAGATGCCAGCGATGGTGCTCAGCGGCAAGAATATGACAGTGACTATGGTGAAGGCGTAAATTGCTTGTTCTTGGTGATCTTTTCTCGTTTGAGCCTTTTGCTGGTTCTGAGTACAAGGCAACCGAATCAGTCTAAAGCCCCCAGTTCAATGAAACAATGGAGGTAAATTGCTTACATTAGTATCAAGATCACGTGCCTGCCTCTTGAAATTCTTGAACTCTTCAATACGCTGGTAGATGGCGCTTTGACAGTCGTTGACCAGGAGTTCTCGGAAGCCTCCGGGGTCTGTCGAGGAGAGTTTGGGGCCTCCGTCTTGTTCTCTCGCGTACCCATTGTCTGAATCAGCCACTACGTAGGTGTATGGAAGTTCTTCTTTTTTGGTCTCGTAGTAGAATTCGGGACGTTCTCCAGCAATCCTCCTTTCATGAACAGGAACCGGATCATGATGACTGTAAGCCTCGGGATAAACACGTCCTAGGGGATGAAACGGGTTTTCTGGAGGATGAAATGGGTTGTGAGTCGGCAATGCGCGGGGTAGCAGTTTCCGAAAGATGTAAATCTGCTGCTTCAAAACATATAAAACGACGTCAATCTCCCTGATGAGCCGCTGAATGGTTTCCTGATGTGATACGGCTGGGTTCGTTTCTACTTCATTTGTCTGTTCGTCCATGTTTAGTAAACACCCAAGCCCGTTGTGAAGCTCTAACTTACGAGACGATCAATGTACTCTGAGTATACATTGGTGATGTTCAGATTTTCCTTTGTCACGTCCCCAATGAGATCCAGACTGATTTGCGACAGAAGGTCGACGGGGAGTAGAGAGGACCACGTGAGTAGTGGAAGGGGCGAGAACGACTGCAGAATTGACCTCATTCCGTCTTCGAGTAAGCTAACAGATTTGTCCATGTGAGATCGATACGTTTCGTAATCATGTGCACTTTGAACTGTGGCGAGAACGAGGTATATCCAGGCTTGGAATAGCTTTGGAGGAACATCAAAGCGAGCCCTGTCCGACTCTTCCGCGTGTACCATGATCTGCTGGAAAAGCTTGATTTGGCGGCTGAGCTCTCTGAACCTCTTTCTCACTTGGAGAATGTTCTGGTCGGCCGCTCGTTGCCGGCTTGTGAACTTTGGGACATTGGAAACATCCTCGGTGTTAGGGGGCCATGGGCGCTTGAAAATGCAAGACATGTGAGCTTGGATCATTGGAAAGTGGAGAGGGCAGGAGAGAAAACGGGCGACGGAACTCACATCTAACAAGACTTTCAAAGCCCCCCAGAACTTTCCTACGAGATGTCCAGAGGATTGCAAGGGCAGGAAAAATTCGAAAACCATGATGGCGGCATTGAAGATATCGATCCTGTCATCTAGAGCCCCCCGCAGTTTCGAATCATGGTCCAGCTGTTGAAAAGACCTTTCTCGGGAAAGATTCAAAAGCAAGTATCTTATTTCCTGACTCGTTGCCTCTGGACATTCTGCGTAAGATCTTTTGTCTTTGTTTCGCGTACATTGGCGAATAAATCTGTCGAGATGTCCTAGTTCGGCCTGAGCGGCTGTGCTTCTAGAAACCCCTGGTTCCGGGATCAGCCACGTGAAGACGCTGAAATCCTCTCGCTCCTGCGACGGTGCTGGGGAGTCGACGAAGGTATTTTGGTCTGGCACTGAAGCTGCAGATACCGAAGCGTTCGAAGCCGTCTTATTCACTTGTGCTGTCTCCGGTCTCTTCTTTGTTTGAACAGGCGTCAACACACCTCTGACTGGGGCACTCGGTAGTGATCTGCATCGAAGGTGTCAGCCCGACTAGAATGTTTCAACAGCCAGGCGCTTACTTCAGAACAGCTTCAACAACGATCTTGCTGTTTGGATTTCGTGCCGACCGCACGATATTGGACCAATCGTCCGCAGCCAAAAGTTTTTTGTGCCTGTAGAACCTGACATTTCTCGGCCAAAACTCCCAAAAGTGAACTATGAATGACTTGGAAGGAATTAATGTTGGACTTGGTCAAACACGATGCGAGTCGCGTGACTTACGAACCAGGTTTGGCAATCGCGAAGCGGAAGTGCCCAGAGAACGTTGCCTTGATACGACACCAAAATCCGTGCTTGGCTAGCATCGCTCGAGGACTCCTTAGGAGGGGGCGTCGTCAGATTCGTGGTCTTGATATGTGCACTGCGGAGGGCCTTATCCGACTGCACCGACAGGGCGCTGCAAGACACTAATAGAGCTGTGCAAAAATGTAAGAAAGGCTGCTTTGTGCACATTGACGTTCGGGAAATACAATGATATTGACAACGCAGAACTCACATTTGTCCACTACAATGGCCCACATTTGGGAAACATGGAAACAAGTTTCCGCTAGACCACCTTGTACTAGTCGTACAACTTGAACCATATCTCTTTTCTTGGTGTGTTGTGGAAAGTCGGCTTGCATCAGCGTCAAAGCTGGGCAGGAGGTTGAAGGTTGGGCCTTAGACGAATACTCCTTAAGATGAAAAAACGGTAAGTTGATCCATGACACAGATCGAGTTGGCGAGGTGGGCGACTGATGAGTTTCATCGGGGTCCAAAGGTCGCGTCATGATTCCAGGCGTAATGTACTGATGAGTCCCCGCGGTTGTCTTCTTGACCTTGAGCCTTTTACGTTTCACATCTCGCAAGAGTTTTGCAGTAGCATTCTTCTCAAAGCTCGTTAGGTTGGGAATCTTAGCTACTTCATCCTAGATTATTTTCTGTCAGTCGGTAACTGCAACGTATCTAGCTGCAGGTGGAACGATCATCGCATCCACTCACCGAGAACTCATTGAAGCTCATGGGGTCCTGCTCCAAATGTCTGCAAAGCAACTTAGTCAAATCTGAAAGCAACAAAAAGAAAGGATCTCTTGTATGATTACGTACCCCCACCTAAGGAGAGTGTGCTGGAGATGCCTCGGCTCATTAAGCAACGTCAAGTTTGATGCATGAAGCCCTCCTGGACACGCATCACCCGTGTACTGAGATTCGTAAACATGCATCATCTTGACCTTTAGTCCGGGAGCCGTCGAGTCAGATAGTGTCGGAAGCGGTGTGGTCGACTCAATGGAAGATTCTCTTTCCTTCGTCGTAGTGACTGAAGCCGAGTTGTATGATGGTGTGTAGTCATAGCGACTTTCAGCGTCGCTTTCGTCGTCAGATGAATCCGATTCCCATTCTTGTTTGACCTGGCCCCAATCACCATCATCCTGATTATATCGCGAGTCCCAAGCAATTTCGGTGGGCGGCGGGGGCTGTAGGTAAGAACCATGAGGTCTTGGAGGCGAGTCAACATAAGCGCCCGCTCCAGGTCGATGATCCTCTGCACGACGACGATAATTCGCGTGTTCATAGCCCTCTGCATTATCCTCAACTTCTATGTAGAAACGGTCATTGGCATAGATACCTCGGCGGATGGGTTGAGGCGGCGAGGTAGGGAACTAAGGCAGCCAGAATTTAGTGATCAAGCTCGCAGTAACAGCCAAAATTCTAGATGAGTGAGTGCGCTTACAGGACGTAAAGGGCGGAAAGCAGCTGAGGGCCGTAGTTTTGAGCCATCCACGGGCATCGTCGCCCTACGTGGAAGACGCCGAACTTCCTCATCCTCGCTACCAGGCAGGTGATCAGCCATAGCACAGAGGATTTTGGGCACTTGTTCTTGAGAGACCTAAGGGTAAGATGAGGGGGAACGACTCCAGAGAATGCGGGGTTTTAGTATTTTGTTCTTTGCCCTCCTAAAATCAGCTCACAGGCGTGCCAGCTTACCTGCATATTCTTTCATTTGTTGATTTGTTCATTCCGCCTACCCCACCTACTCTCTCCAATCACGCTCATTATCGAGAGATGCGACAGATACAGCTCAGCAAAATTCCCACTACCAAGCAATAAAATGAGCGAGGCGTCTGGCGGAGAACGTCCTCAGCAAACCCGAGCGTTCTTACTAGAAGAGCCTACCCGTGGCAGTAAGCAGTGCAGACTAGTTGATCAGCTCATTGATGAATATTGATGCGGCTCTATCTTATCTGAGATAGCGTCGTAACAGCCAGGATATACAAGAATTGGCGCTCGAGACCCCTAGCGACATCAAATCCCTGCGATATAGAAGACTCACTTCTCGTCAGGACGAATCTTAATGTTGGAGAGTATCTGACATTTGAACGAGGGAAACCAAGTGTTTTTAAGATGCAATATCCATAAAAGAGTCTGTGGGGAAGAGAGCGTGGGTAAATCGAGGGAAATTCGAAGTAGGAATATTAGAAAAAGAAAAGTCTTGCAACGACACATGTTAAAGGCGAGACGTAATGGTGGTTTCGTATATCTGGGGGCTATGGTCGTCACCACAGTCAAATCCTACCGCGCACCTCGCTAAGACGTAAGCTTGTGTGGTCGAAAACGTAGCATAAGTGGTAACAGTAGAGCCATTCTTGCTAGGTAGATTATAGGTCGATGTTCTTCGCCTCATATTCGCTTCAGATGTCGTGCAACACTGTTAGGCATACTTAAGGATGAGATGAGCATTGCGGTAGGCTCACTGAAAGCCGAAGGATCGAAGCTTAGTGTGATAGCGAATAACTCCTTTCGAAGAGACTGCCAGGTTTTCCAGCATCAGCACTACGGCATTAGTGTCCCGTTACTGTGCTTCGATTGAGGATAATGATAGGTAGAGACTATGATAGAATGAAATGAGTGAGCCCACTTGAAAAGAAATAGGTGCGGTATTTTCAGATCTTGGTTGACAATGGTGGCAAGTCAACCCCTTGAAGAGACCAGAGTTCTACAGCTACATAGTGCAACAGCTTCATTGTCTCGATCCTTCTAACAAAGGCGATCAGTGCTTGGCGCGCGATCGATGATATCAACCAGCTATGTATGTTCGGTAGCAGGTTTGTGTAACAGGCAGGACAAGTAATACTTTAAAGGAGATACGCTGCCTAATCACAGTTTTTGTGAAAGACGTCTAGTGAATACACAACACAAAACTAAACATAGTGAAGAACGTGGGACGGACAAGGCCAGATGTTTCTGCCAATTTATGAACAGCAAGGGACAAATTATGGAAGCGTTTCCCGTGCAAAAAAAAAAAAAAAAAAAAAAAAAAAAAAAAAAAAAAAAAATAAAAAAAAAAAATAAAAAAAAAAAAAAAAAAAATTAAAAAAAAAAAAAAAAAAAAAAAAAAAAAAAAATATTAAAAAAAAGAAAAAAACTAAAAA
>JAKMWU010000554.1:0-28171 GCA_025327145.1 Colletotrichum sp. SAR 10_76 | reverse complement strand
AGCTCGCGGATGGTTCATATGACGTATCGAGTATTGAGGAACCGCTGAGAAGCCAATTTTTTTTTTTTTTTTTTTAAGCGTACTGCTTTGCATCGCCCCTTACCTCAGTACCTCAGACGATTAATCCTAAGGCGTAAGCATAGATAGATTAATTATTAAGGGGCGACTTCGTCGCTATTACCCCCTACTTATTTTTCTACTGTAGTATATATTTATTTTTCGTGCGCACTAGCTATATATACTAAATTATATAGCTTATAGCTAAAATTATTATAAAAGTAATATAGCTTTATATTAAATAGATTAACTTTAGGAAATTATCTAAGGAGTAGATATAGAGGTAGTTATAAAGGTTTAGTATATTTATATATAAACTAAAACTAAGCTTTAGTTAAAGTAGTAAATAATAACTAATTATCTACTAATTATTAGATAATTAGATATAATTAGGGTTTTATCTTTAACTTATTTAAAAAATATACTTTTTAGACTTTTTTTTTAATATATTACTATAAAGTTATAACCTCTCCTTTATATTTTTTAAAAGTTTAAATAGTTTTTTATATTTATAACTAGATATTAAGATTTATACTTTTTAATTAGATACTACTTAGAAACCTATATTAAAAGAATTACTAAATCTTCTTAAGTCTCTTAGTAATATTTTAAAGCTTTTTATCCCTTTTAAAACTAAATAATTAACTTATATATAATTTTGCTTACTTTTATTAGCTTATTATATTAATAAATATATATTAAAAATATATCTAGAAGATACTTAAAAGATATACTTAGCTAACTTCTATATAATTACTAGGAAATCTAATTATTATATATAAATCTATTAAAGTTTCCCTCTTTATAATATATTACTACTATATTTAACTATTATAATAATAAGCTTATTAATAGTAATATAATTACTAATACGCTTAAACTTTTAGTATATCTAACCTTTAAGTAAGTTAATTATATTATTTAATAATTAAAGCCTAATATAAATAACTTTATAGTTCCTAGTAGTAACTTAAATAAGTATATTAATAAAGCAAGATAAGTAGTAAAATACTATTAGATAAGTAAAGAATACTAATAAAAGCTTATTATTAATATTATTAGTTTAATTACTTAAGCTTAGCTTACTTATAATAGTTAAGTAGATACTATATAGTATTTAGTTTTTAAATAAAAAGATATTATCTTAATTACTTAAATTAGCTATAAAAAGAGTATAATTCTATATATTTATACTACTTTTACTAAAAAGATTACTATTTAGATTATTTTTCTCACTTAGCTTAAAGCTAAGTAATATAAAGCTATTAAGAAGAATATATCTAACTTAAAACTTATATTAATTAATACTAATATATACTTTAGAGTAAGTTTATATATAAGTCTACTTCTACTAAGTTATATTAATATCTAGTAGAATAAGAATATTTAGTAATAAGTTAAGAAGGGTAAGTATACTTATATACTTTTAGGTTTTAAGATTACCCTTAGCGCTAAGTTCTAAAATATTATTTATAATATTTAATTCTAAGATGCTATTAGATTATTTATAATTAATAAGCTTTATATAATTAGCATCTAGTATAAGTTTTATTAAAACTTCTCTCTTTTCTATATATTAAAATCTATCCTCTCTATTTATATTACTTAGTTTAGATATATTATAACTCTTAATAAAGATAACTAATTATATATTATCTTATATATTAGATTTAATAACTCTTTAGAGATTATTAAAACTTTAATTAACTAACTTAAGATTTTAATTATTTTTTAGCCTTTTATTTGAGGATATTATATAGATTAATAATATCTTTATTTCCTTATATAAGAAGTAGATCTTTAGAACCTAAATATAATTAAAAAGACTATTATCTACCTTAATAATAAGTAGTAGATCTAAGCTGCTTACTACTCTATAATTATATACTTAGTTAATATTAAGAAGTTTATTATAATATATACCTATAAGATAATCCTTTTTTATAATATTAATACCTATCCTATAAATAAAGAGTAGATTTATAATAACTTTAGTAAAATAAGCTTTTAGTATTAGATTATTTTTACTATAGTTTCTCTTAGTATAAGTATAGATATTCCTAATATTAAGTAAGTTATTTAGTTTAAGCTACTAGTTATAAATAACTTTAATCTAGCTAATCTCTAGTAAAGATTTAGCTAAGCTATAAGGAAGAAATAAGGCTAAAGAAAAGTATACTTTTTTATACTTTTTTATATATTTAATTATTTTAATTAAGTAAAGTCTATTATAAAGATAAAGAAGAAAGGTAAGGCTATAGCTAAAGCTACACTCTTATACTATATATAGTATTAGCTACTTTATCTTAGTAGTCTCTCTTAAGAGATCCTACTTAGTGAGGAATCTAATATAGATTCTATTAACTCTATTAACTTAACTAGTAATCTTTATAATAATATTATTAATATTTAGAAGTAGATACTATTTAGTATTAAGAAGTATATTAAGTAGTTCTCTAATAATATTAATTAGTATTAAAAGCTTAACTTTATACTTATAAGCTTTTTTAATACTAACTACTTTTATAAGGATATCCTTAACTATCTCTAGTAAATAGAAAATACTAAAGATTATATCTCTATTAAAAAAGCTTTTTATTATAATAAATATAATTATAACCTTAGTAATATCTTAAACTTAATACTAAAGGTAAAAGTAGGTAAGAAGTTTTAGAATAGCTCTTAAGCTATCTTTATTCTTAAAGCTATATTATTATAATATACTTAAAAGGCTTAAGATCTCATCTTAGAGTAATAGAGATACTACTTTCTTATTAGATAACTTATTATAGAAGATTTGCTCTAATATACTATTACTTATACTTTTATATATAATAAGAAGGATATACTACTTTTTACTATACTTTTAAGTCTTATAAAAAAAATACTAAAGTTATTAGAGTAAGAGATACTTAATAAGCTTAGAGATAAGCTAGTTAAGTATTTACTTATAAAGTATAAAGAGATATTTATAAATTAAGAGAATATAAAGGCTAATAAGCTAAATAAGAGATATTATAATAATACCTCTAAAGTTAGCAGTATATAAATAGATTAGCTTAGTATTATATTTTATATTTATATAGTTAGCTAGCTAGCTAGACTACTTATAGACTAATAATCTAGTTATATTAATTTTTTACTAGCTTTTAAGTTTATATTTTTTTCTCTATTATATATTTATATTAGTAGTAATAATAGTAATAATAATACTATCTTATAACCTATATAAGCTAGCCTCTTTAGAAGATAAAGACTATATATATTATTACTAATTAATTATTACTTATTAATTAATTTAATATAGAATATTATAATAAGTATACTTAGCTTAATATATAGAGTAAATCTAATAATAATAAAACTACTACCTCCTCTCCCCCTCCTAAAGATAATATACTAACTAGTAAATTATCCCCTTTATTAAAATATCTAATTTATTAATATTATAAACCTTTTAATATATTAAAAAGAAGCTTCTCTTTAGACTTTAACACTCCTAAGTCCTTATTACTACTAAAGACCTTACTAACTTACCTATTAAGTAGAAGCTTATTACTAACTATAATAGCTTCTCTACTAAGAAGTTTATAAATATCCTTACTACTATACTATAAGTAGTTAGTAATAAAGCTTTTATAAGCTATAACTATTATTATAAAAAAGGTAGCTTTTAAGCTAAATATATATTACTACTACTAGCCTTTAAGGCTATTAGTAAAGGCGCCTATATATACTATTATTTTAATAGCTAAGAGAGCTATTACTCTTATTATAAGAGTTAGTATATATTTTTTATACTATAAATTATTAATCTAATAATATCTATAGAGAATTTAGGAACTTCTATTATGCTACCTATTATGCTACTTATTACTACTACTACTACTCTTACTCTAACTCTCACTTTAGTATTTATAACACTTATTCCCTCTGCTCTATTAATATCTACTAGCTCTCTAGATATTATATAGATAAAAAATAATTTTAAAATAATAATAGAAGCTTAATAGGCTAATACTAGTATTAGGATTAATATAGAGGTTACTACTCTTACTTAAGCTTATTATAAGCTTTAGTAGGAGTAGTAATAGTAATAATAATAGTAGTATTAATAATAATAGTAGTAGTAATAGTACTTAAGTAAAGCTTAAAATAAGAAGAAGTTAAGATAGTAGAAGCTTAAACAGCCTCTACTATTCTTAGAAATTAATAGCTATCCTATTAGTAAGGAAGAAGAGGAGGAAGAGGACTATACTAAGCTATTTAGAGATATACTACACCTACTTTAAATAAAACTTTATTAAATTACTATCTAATTGCTTTCTAATTATTAAATAATTATTAGATAATTAAATAATTATTAAGTAATTATCTAATAGTTACTATAAAATAATCTATAGAGTAACTAAAGTATATAAAAATATCCTATAGAGATTTATTTTTAAAGTTATATTATTCACTCTAAACTAAATTAAAAGAAGGATATTAACTAATTAGCTACTAATTATTAAGCTTTTCTATATTCTTTTTAATCTACTAAGCTATCCTTTAATTTATAATTATATAATTATAAAAGTTATCTACTTTAATTTAGATTAAGCTATTAAATCTATAATATTATTATTACTACCTTCCTTTAGCTAGCTATTAAAATTAACTAGCTAGGAATACTAAAGATCCTCCTCACTAATATTAAAGTTAAAAAGAAGATCTCTAGTATCTTTAAAGTTTATAATACCCTCCTCAGTAAGCTAATTAATAACACTAAGTATATACTACTCTTTAATAATATCTTTAGGTTAGATAATAATATTATTAAAGTTAATAAGCTTACTTATAAGTATTATTTAACCTCTTTTATAAATATCTAAAGTATTAAAAGCTTTCTCCTACTTCTTAGGTGTTATTATACTACTTTTATATAGCTTATAAGTATATTATAGCACCTAAAGTATAGTAGATAGTATATTATAAGTTCCCTTCTACTTTAATATTAAGTAATATTTAATAGACTTTTAAATTATAGTGATATAGTTACTATTAAGAGTGAGATACTTAAAGATAATATTAATATTATAAGTTAAGTTTTTATAATATTTAATATTAAGAGTATATAAAGTATTAATATACTTAAGGAGTAAATTAATTAGCTTATAGCTACTATTAGTAGTAGTATATTAAATTATTCTACTTTTTATAATAGCTTTATAAGTAATATTATTACTAACTAATAAGTAAAGAAGCTAAGTAAAATAGAGTATCTTTAAACTATAATTAGAAGATTTACTACCTTAAAAAAGAATAGAAAAAAATAGGATAATATTAATAAGAAAGCTATAGTCTCCCTCTTAGTTAGCTTTATATATTATAAGAAGCATCTTAATATATTATATTAGATAGCACTAGCTATAATACTTAAGATTAATATCACTTTAATAAGTCTTTATATTCTCTCCTATTTATCTTTAGATTAAGAACACCTTCTTCTATATATTATTAATCTACTTATTAAGCTTCTTAATCTCTAGATTAATAATTACTTACTTAATTATATTAAGAGTAATACTTTTAGTATCTTAAGGGAGAACTTTATTATTAACTATAATATAGATTAAGTAGGTAATAATATATACTTAAAATCTATAGAGTAAGGCTAAAAAAGCTTAATAATACTTTATATCTTTTTTAGTAATTTTCTTATAATTAAAAAAAGTAATATTAATAGAAATAATAGCTTAAGACTTCACTTAGAATTTACTAATATTATAAAATATCTAAAATAATATCTTAAAATAGTTAAGCTTAATATAGAAAAAAGCTAAAATTATAAATATCTACTTCTTTTACTTAAACTTATCTATAGATTTATTCTAATTATACTAAATATATTAGATAAATAATATTATCTTTTAATCTCTATAAACTAATATTATATAATCTTTTTAATTTTTAAACTCTAAAATATCCTTTTATAGCTTCTTATAAACTTTATATATACTTTTAATAATACTTTTATTCTTAAAGATAGTACTAAGCTAAAGGTATAAGCTATTTTTATATATAACTTACTTAGTAGTAAATAGCTTTAGAATATTAATACTTATAAACTTAAGCGTATTATTATTATTATATAAGTTAGAGAAAATTATAATAATAGTATTATAAGTAATAAATTAAGAGGCTTTATTAATAGAAGGCTTTTTTAGGAGTATATAGGTAAAAACTATTTACTTTATAAATAAGCTAGTAAACTAGAACTAATTCTATATAATTAGTCCTTTAAGCTTAAGGTAAATAATAATAAGGGATATTATAAAATTAATAAAATAATCTTATCTACTACTTATAAGCTTATAAACTTAATTTAAGAAGTTAAAGTTATTATAAATAATAATAGAGTTAGGATTATAAATAATATACTTTAAAATATACTATTTAATAAATAAGAAAGTAGTTTTTAAAGTATTTACTAAAGTAAATATAAACCTTTACTTACTTCTTTATAGCACTAAGTATATTATTTAAGTAGTAGTATAATAAAATTACTCTTAACTTTCTTATAAACTTAATAATATAATATAGCATACTATTTAAAAGTATATAAAGACTTAAGAGCTTATAAAAGAATATAATAAAACTTTAAGTGAAGCTCTTAAGGATAATTAATATAATTAGATAAATTAAGGCACTATTATTAGTATTTAGCAAAAGCTTTAATATATCCTTAATAGAGGTCTATTAATTCTATATAAGCTAAGAAAAAAGCTTAATAAATATTAGCATTTATTACTTTATAACCCTCTATATATCTTTAAGTATATTATTAAGCTAGGATATATTATAAATAGATATAATAGTAGTAAGTATTATCTCCTCACTAATAAGCAGCTTAAAATTCTTAAATAATTTCTAACTAGAGAGAGTATATAGTTTTAATCTTAGGCTAATAATATTATATCTTAATTTAACTTTATCTTTATCTAAAATATTAATATTATAATACTTAAGAACCTCTTTAATATTATTATAGCAAAAAGTTTTAGTAAGGATTATAAAGTATTATAAATTCTTAACCTAAGTATAAATAAAGCACTTAAAGCTATAGTTAGTAGTATTATTATTTTAATAAGTAGTTCTAACTAAGTTCTCCTATATAGTTTTTATCTTTATTATAATATTATAAGGGCTAATATTACTCTCCTAGCTATTTAGCTTATCCTCTTCTTTATCCTCTTTATTATTAGTATTATTATTATTATTATTATAGTTAAGTATAATAATATCCTCTTTATTCTCACTCTTTTTATTACTACTTTAGCTTTATAACTACTTTTTATATTTATTACTTTTAATTACCTATAAAGAGAATAAATTACTAAGATTACTAAGTAGCTTAGATAGTAAGCTTAATACTATCTTATTATATTATAGTTATTATAAGCTAATAAAAATTATATTATTTAATAGCTTTAATCTTAGTGATTAATAATATAAAGTTTAATATAAAAAGATAGTATTATTAGTAATTAATAGTTAATAATATATATTTTACTACTTATTTATCTATACCTCTATAATTAGGTTTATATCTAGCCTTTAGACCTTATTACACTTAACTAACCCTAAATAAAATAGAATTAATCTATTAGCTAGAAAAAGTTTAATAAGTAGGGCCTATCTAGGTGTTACTTAAATAGATATCACTTTTGTATAAAATCAGGGCTTTCACTACTTGCCCTATTAGTTATACGTGCACAGCCCACTTTAGAGCGCAGGGGAGGTCTGAGGTACTGAGGTAAATCGCCCCTAGCTTCTGTCGCCCCACTCCATGTTGTTCTGTATTTTTTGCCTCCCTCTCGTCTTGATCTTCCCCGCCATCGAATGGTTATGTTCCTGGATTGTCGCGACTTTCATGGGAAGGAAAGCCCCATCACGATGGGAGCGTGTCAGGCTGAAGTGCCCCAAGATACAGATACCACTGGTATGAAATGCCACCATAGAACTACAGTGGCTGGGTGCATCCACATACCATCGAGCTTGTTCTACCCAAGGTTCTGCGCACCTAGGTGGCTGGGGTGAGGAGGGGAGGGGGGCTGAGACGCGGGACACGGGAGGGACTTAGGGGTCTTGTTGCGCGAATTCTCGGGCCGGGGAGGAGAGGGAAAACCTACGAGCAAACAAAACACTGCGACAACAATGGTGCTCAGCACGTGTTGGCTGGCGCAAGACGTGGAGACGTGGACCTTCCAGCCTTCCAGCCCCCAGGCTTGGCTGGCCGCTGGCGGGATGTATGTCAATAATAAACAAACACATGGGACTTCGGCGCGGCTCCACGACACACGCTGGCCCGAGAAGCGCGACACCTCCCCCCCTTCTCTCTCACACACACGCGCACACTGCTTGACCCTAGCCTGCCGTCTGCATTCCCATTTTCAGATTTGCTGCATACGGATAGTGTACAGTAGGCGTGTTGGGGGCTATTGTGGATTGTCCAGGATGCCTGGCTTTTACTGTCAACTCGAAGGAAAACCCTGACGAAGTTGAAGATCATGGAGCCGCATGACCGGTATGGATGTGCTCAACTTGGATACCCTACCTGACCCAGGGCGGAAGGGCTTCCAGTCGGCTGTGTTAAAACTCTGGCTGAACCCCATACCCCGACTCTTAAAGAGATACGCAAGAATTGGAAAAGCAATTCGCCATCGCGTGCAGACGGGCTTTTTGGTGACGGGTTGTTTGTTGTGGTTTCCGTTCTCCGCCATTGTTATCGTTCCGCTGAGGTCAGGTGCTACAGGCGTGATGCGCCCGCGTCCTCGGATCGAAGTGTACATAACATAAGATACCGTACCTACCTAGGTAAGGGAAGATAAGGGAAGGTAAGGGAAGGTAAGGTAGGTACATAAAGTAAGTCTCGTCGCGTCCAGATTCGCGGCCAACTCAACCAGGGACACGGGGAGGGAAGGGACGGGACGGGGCCTACAGGGAGTCAAAGCACCCAATCCAGGGAATGGAACCCAGTGAGTACCCTCAAGGTAGACATTGTGAGGACTCTGGCCGTTGGCCCGTTGTGTTGTTGCTCTGCCGTCAACGCTAGCTCCCTGTTCGGCCAATAGCGTCAATAACATAACACCTCAGGGCAGAAACCATCAAGTCGTCGCCCGCGACTTTCCCTGAAGCAAGCCCGGGTTGCGCGGTACGTAGGTACCTTGCCTTAGGTAAGGTATGTACAGAGTAGGCAGGTACTGCCTGCCACGTCCAATGTTGTTGCTTCCATGTTGCTTGCTGCTGGCTCCTGCACTGTACTGGGCGGCCCACCACCACCATTTGGCATCCGACACCTTCCCGTCCCTTTCACCTTGGGTCGACCCCGACTTACCTCACCGTCCCGTCCCATCGTCCGCCGTCGACGCCTTTCTCTCCGCCGTGCTGTACCTTACCTCACCCTGCCACTATCGCCTGCTGCGACCTCTGCACCGTGGACCCAGAGTTCTACAGCTTGTATCTGTACACACGCTCACGATACCCACGTCCGCACTTTGCACGACGACACTTTCTGTTTCTCTCGTTCTGCCCGCTTCATTTATTTAATCACACCCGAACAGCTTTACGACTGGTCTCTGTCTTGTCTTTTTGACGGTGACGACGCACCTTTTGCGACCATCCCGAGGGGAAAGCATGCGATTGATGCCGAGTTGAGCGCCGCCATCAGGGATAAGGTGGTGAATCGTTTGCCAGCGCCAATCCTCCGAACGACTTGCCCACCGCCGAATTCACTCTCGCTTGCGCCCGACGTCACGATAAACACCTCTTCCATCAATCGCCTGCAACTTTGCCTACCCGACGTGCGACTGCGACGCCTCCCGCCCGCACAGGCTCGGCTCCCCGCCATCTCCCCCGACGCTCGTCCCAGCCGCCTCGCCCGTCCTCGACCTGAATCTCTACACTGCCCTGGCCCGCATTCTCTTGCCGACTTCACTTCCACAACCCACAATGACGCTCCCGAGCGATCCACCAGCAGTTGTCGCTGCTTCCGCTCCAGCAAAGCGACCAGTAGCTGAGACGAATACATCCGCGATCGTGACCCCTGCTCGCTTGTCGACGCCGCCCCCTCCCTCAGATCGTGGCCATCTGGAGAGTCGCCAACATTTGGAAAATGCGAACCAGCGGAAAGTCCAGCATATCAGACGCCCTAGCGAGCCATCTCGGGGCACTGCTTTTGATGCCGATGCTGTCGACCACGCCTTGCTCCGAGAGATTCATCATCGATCGCAACGGGAGAGCACCCCGGGTGCCAGCCCGCATCGTAAGCGCCAGAGGATAAACGGTGACAGGTGCGTGTGCAGCAACACCACACGATGAACTCTTGCTAACATCTGATTCATAGATTCATTCCCACGCGCTCTGGTCAAGACCTCCAAGCAAGCTTTAGTTTATTGCACGAAGACGGCTCACCAGCGACTCCCTCAAAGCAAAAGAAGCGAACTCCACACGGAGAGCTTCATTTCCAAAAGAGTGAGTCAAAATCGGGCCAGCTCGTTGCGGCACTTTCATCTAACGCTCTTCAGCCGAGGAAGCAAACCGCACATTTTCGACGTTGCTCCGAGCTGAGCTCTTCGAGGGCTCAATACCTCAAGCGACACCGTCGACACTGTCACCGGAGCATTCGTTGTCCACCGCATCTCACTCGGCCAACATTCATGATGCCACGAGATCGCGCACGCCGCCAAACAATGCCTCTGCGGCTTCTCTACCATCTACTCTGACCCCTTCAACCCCTCACAAGAATTTGTTCTCCTACATGTCACCCCGGCAACTAAGCAACGCAGGCCACCTCACGCCGTCGAGAACGCCACAAAGTCGGCACGGCCCCAATCTAGACACCCGCTCTGAAATCTACAGCCTCTCTCCAGTTCGTTTCAATAGCCAACAGATGCTCCTCAGCCCACGTCGGCAACCCCGCGCGGTCAGCAAAGTGCCTTACAAAGTATTGGACGCCCCCGACCTGGCGGACGACTTTTATCTGAACCTGGTCGACTGGGGCAGCGCCAACGTGCTGGGAGTCGGTCTTGGGTCCAGCGTGTACATGTGGAACGCGCAGACCAGTAGAGTCAATAAGCTGTGCACCCTCGAGGATGACACGGTCACCAGCGTATCGTGGATCCAGAAGGGAACGCACATCGCCATCGGGACGGGGAAAGGATTGGTCCAGATTTGGGACGCAGAGAAGACGAGACGATTGAGAACAATGACTGGTCACACCGCCAGGGTAGGCTCGCTGGCCTGGAACACCCATATTTTGACATCTGGTTCTCGCGACCGCCTCATCTACCACAGAGACGTTCGCGCTCCGGATCAGTGGTTGCGGAAACTTGTGGGTCACAAACAGGAAGTGTGCGGCCTGAAATGGAACTGCGAAGATGGGCAGCTGGCCAGTGGTGGTAACGATAACAAACTGATGGTATGGGATAAGCTTTCGGACACGCCACTCTGGAAATTCTCGGACCATACCGCTGCCGTCAAAGCCATCGCATGGTCACCGCACCAGAGAGGGCTTCTGGCATCTGGAGGTGGAACTGCTGATCGCAGAATCATTTTCCACGACACCGTCCGTGGCACTGTGATCAACGAGGTGGACACGGGAAGCCAGGTCTGCAACATAGCGTGGTCCAAGAACTCCAACGAAATCGTGTCGACCCACGGGTACAGCCAAAACCAGATCGTTGTCTGGAAGTATCCGTCAATGACGCAGGTGGTCAGTCTCACCGGTCACACGTATCGTGTTCTATATCTTGCGATGAGCCCTGATGGCAGAGTCGTCGTGACGGGCGCCGGTGACGAAACGCTGCGTTTTTGGAACGTGTTTGGCCGTCGACCGGGAGCTCGAGAAGATAGCGACGGGGGCAAGCTTGCTGACTGGGGCATCATCCGGTGACAGCCAGAAGCATCGACGTCTGCTGCCGCTTTGCCCCGTCGCGGATACGCATTGGCGAACCACATTAATGACATATCCGTTTGCGTGGGTTAGGAGGTTAATATGGCTCGGTTGAGAGACGTGGCGGAATGGAGCGAGCAATCGAATTCTCATTTCTTTTTCTTTTTTGGTTTCTCGGTGGGGGAACTGGTCATGGGGTCACGAAATACCCTGCTACCGGCTGCGTTATGTGCATGGAAACGGCGTCACGACGGGAAGGCTGGGACTCTTGTTGTTTTGGGATTGTGCATGGGCTTCATGGCATTAGCTTCATGGGAGGAAACGAATGGCTGCTCAAAGGCCTATGAGGAACGGATGGCAAAAATGGAGCGGACACGAATCACGCGAGCGCAGCAGTATCTATTCCCATATCATTCAATAGGGAGTAGGGTATGGCTTGTGTCAAGTTCCATCGCAGAATTAACAAATATTCCTCAACGTACCGCGAGGCGGAAAGTGAAATCCGACGTGACTTTAAAGCAGAAATTTGACACGTAAAGAAAAAAAAAAAGGGGGGGGGGTGGGAGGACGAACCTCAAGACACGTAGTAAGTAATCATTCTGAACAGCCAAGAAGTCACACTGTCGTTGTGCCCCGTACAGCGCTTTCATAGAAGCATATCATTTGCATCTATTAACTTCGTAGAAACCCATCATTTCAAAGGAACTGCCTTCCTCTCCCTAGCTACGTCTCTGGCCCCGCCATCGACACCGGAGGCTTCTGCCTGGGCAGGCAGCTCCTCGCTCAGCAGCGGGATCCCATCTACCCCACGTGCGCCGGCATTTGTTTTCTCCTGGTTATCCTCATTTTCGTGTTGAAGGGCGGAATCAATCTTGCCGTCATCTTCAACGCCGGAGGATAGTTGCAGCTCGCTGGGCGCAGTCCCCTCCGGGTTCGGTGTGATGAGAGGGGAATGGCCGGCCATTTCCGGTGTATTCTGCCACTGCTTGACCTCAGCTCTGAGCGACTCCAGCTCCTTCTGGAAGCGTGTTCCGAATACATCAATGTAGTAGGTTGCTCCGTTGTAAACACTCCATGTGAAGACGATCATCAAAAAACCGGCCGACGCGTATCTGCTCGCGAACCAAATGGGACAAGGGAGCATCGTCAAGACCGCATATGAGTACTGGATCAGCATGAATGCCGCTTCTTGCAGGGAGTCCGGGAGCGAAAGAACCAGCTTGCCTATCCAGCTTTTTGAGTACGACTTTCGCAGCCATGTAAAAGAAGTAGGCCTGCCGGCCGCGATCTTCTCCCGCCGCCGGACGGTGATGAAGAAGTAGTATGACAGTTGCCAGACAGCGTAGGGGATGGAGCTCCACGCTAACATGGACACCACGTTTCCATAAGCAGTTGGTGAGCCGGCTGGAGAGTGCTGGATGGTCCATGTCGCGGGGAACCGGACAGATTTCATCTCTTCAGGCCACAAGTGAACTATGCAATGGAGAGTTGCGCAAGGCATAATGTGGATGAAGAGAGAGGTGACCTTGTCGAAACTATGGAAAACCAGCGAGTTTCTCCACATGATGATGGCGACAGCATTGTTACCGAAGGCCAGACAATAGACGGACAGGAAGAGTCGTTTCGAGCCAGGAAAGACCCAAATGCTGAGCATTAGGAGGAAGTTGACAAAGTAGCAGAGGTCGGCCAGGAAGTAGTGGTATCCTCGGCGATGATAAGTGAAGTAGCGGATGGGCATGAAGTATAGAACCTGGACCGAATACCAGAGATGGAAGTATTCGGGGTAGCCACCCATGAGTAGTCCGCTGGCGAAGATGTTCATGACGCCGCAGATGAACGAGACCTTCTCTCGCATGGTCACCACTCTGGTGTCGTTCCACTGCTTGCCGAGCTTATCGACGCTGACGCGCATGCGCTTCCTGTATCTCTCCAACTGTTCTTCGGCGGTAGGAACGCGACGCCTCCATTCTTCTACCATGCGCTCTCGCGCGTGCTGGCTCTTATTCCTGAAAGCATCTCTCGACTTCCGAACCTTCTGTGTCTGGGCGGAAATGCCTTTTTGAAGTTTCTCGAGCTGTTGCGGCAGCGCGAAGTTATCGAGGAGGTCGAGCATGGTAAGGCGGTCGAGGGGCGGGAAGGGGTCCCAGTCTTCGTGGTAAGAGCTGCTGCCCGAGAAGGAAGGATTCCTTGAGAGCCTGGGGCTTCCCGGGTTGGTAGGGGCCATGGTGGGCGTATGGAGGCCATCGTGATCAGGCGGCGAAGAGGCGAAAGACGACGAGTGCGCCTCGGTGTGATCTGGGGTGTATGCTGCGTCGCTGTCGGTATGCATGTCTTCGCCCTTTGCAGTGGGTATGTCCACCGGTTTTGGCTCTGCCATCTTGAGGCGATATGTTGGGACGACCGTTTGAATATCTACGGTGCGAAGGAGACAGGGAGATTTTATCGACAGGTTGGAAACGAGACTGTTCGGGAGGTAGGTAACGTTGGGTCAATGTAAGGGACAGCTTCAGGCGGCGCTGAGTTGGGCCAGTCTGGATGGTATACCAGGTAGGTAGCTGGCTGACCTCGTAGCTTGGGCGGCAGCGTGACGACCTAGGCCGCGCTAGGGATTGGCGGGGGATGCGAGCGACACAGACCAAGGCGGGCTTGTGATGCAGGCAGCGTGAAGGTGGGAAAACACATCTAGAACCCGTTGAGTTGGGGCAAAGAGTAAGGCAGCATGTGTCAACGGCTGACCGCTCCGAAGGCAGGATAGACGGGTTATGTGTGTACCTTCCATGCATGCAAGCTGGAACGAGTTGTCGAGACAGGGATTCACTCTGAGATGCCTACGTCACATGGGCCACGCACTCTGCCCTACGAATAGACCTGCCCCCCATACCTAGTACTTACTTCGTGCACCACTTGGCTTGACAGCTGCGTCTAGCCCGTAATCTGTGCAGGTGTCGTTGGCCAAGCCTGTGGTTGGTTGGTTGGTTCACCACGTTGAGCACCTGTTGAGGGGACTTGATGTGGGTGTGAACCTGGTGCAGAGTGGGCGGCGATGCTGACATAACCATGAAATCCTAGATCACGTGGTGCCAGCCCATCTGGCGCCTGCCCCGTAAAGTGGCTCGAGCTCTTGTTGCGCGCCTAATTTGGCAGCCTCAGTATGGCCCGCATCCCGCAGCCCGTCGCGTCCAGATAACCAGACGCGCGTGGGGAAACTCAGTCGGCCATCTGGACGAATATCGCCAGACGCAACCTACGCTTGCCTGCTAGAGTGCCTCCCCGAATGCGCCTGGGCAGCCAGAGGCCCCTGTTACTTGATCAACTCAATCCCGGCTTCACTTGTTCCCACCCTACAGTCGAGCCACACCACACGGCTGTCTTTGCTCTTACCCTTCCGCGCGCCGATTCGCGTTTGCGACGAGCCTCGACATCAACTCGCCTCATCGTCGGGAAACTCAACGCCGCCCGTCGCGATAGTCGCGACAACCGTTCAGCAAAATGGGAAAGCTCATTCGCCTTGAGCTCTTCAGTATGCTCAATACGGTCTTGATTTCCCCCCTTCTTGCGCGCGCGCTGACACTTGTCGCCAGACTTCAAATCCTACAAGGGCCATCATGTCCTGCTTTTCGGCGACTCCTACTTTACATCCATTATCGGACCCAATGGATCTGGAAAATCCAATTCGTAAGTTCGCTTCTCGTCATGCTCCCAGAAACTCACCGACTGACGCGTTGCCACTGCCAGCATGGACGCGATCTCCTTCGTCTTGGGTATTAAATCATCGCATCTGCGATCGGCTCATCTAAAGGACCTTGTCTACCGCGGCCGCGTTCTCAAGACTTCCAAAATCAACGATGACGGCTCCGCAGAGGCTAATGGGCAGACGAATGGCTACGCCAACGGCGACGAAGACGACGTGTCGCACAAAGCCTCCCGAACCGACCCAAAGACAGCCTGGGTAATGGCCGTCTACGAGGATGACGCCGGCGACGAGCAAAAGTGGAAGCGCTCCATCACGAACCAGGGTTCCAGCGAGTACCGCATCAACGACCGTGTCGTCACCGCCCAGCAGTATAACGAGGCCCTCGAGACTGAGAACATTCTCATCAAAGCCAGAAACTTCCTTGTCTTCCAGGGTGACGTGGAGGCCATCGCCGCTCAATCCCCTCAAGACCTGACAAGGTTGATTGAGCAGATCTCTGGGAGCTTGGAGTACAAGGCCGAGTACGAAAGATTACAGACGGAAGCCGAGCAAGCCGCGGAAAACCAGAGCTTCCAGCTCCACAGACGGCGTGGTATCAACTCCGAGATCAAACAGTACCAGGAGCAGAAGAAGGAGGCCGACAACTTTCAGAAGAAGACTGAAGAGAGAGACGAGGCCATCGTGAAACACGCCTTGTGGAAGCTCTACCACTTCCAGCGGGGCATGGATGAGTCTTCCGAGAAGATTCACGAGCACCAGCAGAACCTACAAGAGTTCCAGCGTAACGTGGAGTCATTCAGACGAAAGCTCGAAGCCGCTCAGAAGGAGCAGCACGCGGCGTCCAAAGAAGCTCAGGGTGTGGAGAAGGCCATCAATGCGAAGAAGCGCGAGTTTGACGAGTTGGAGCACAAGTTGATTCCCATTGATGCAAAGATCGAAGAGAGGACCCGCAACATCGAGCAGACCCGCTCGCGTATAGAACCAGTTCGTAAGGACCGCGACAAGCAAGCTGGGCTCATCAAGGAAGATGAAAACAGACTCAAGACGCTCGAGAAGGCCCAACAGCACTTCGAAAAGCAGCATAAGGAGCGCATGAAGAAGACCGGCAAGGAGCTGAGCGATGCTGACCGCAAAGAATACAACAACCTGCGAACTCAGGTCATATCAAAAACTGCTGCCAACCAAGCGAAGCTCGACAATCTGATTCGGCAACAAAAAACGGATGAGGTCACAGTCAACACCCTTAAGGGCAAGGTCGACACCATCTCTGCCGCTCTGGAAAAGTACGAAGGAGAGCTGGAGACCATTGGCGAACGCAAGTCAGCAACAGAGGCCAACATCAAAGCCCTGTCCCAAGAAATCGACACGAAGAAGAAGCAGTATCACCAGATGCAGTCTGAACGTATAAGAACGAGTCAGAGACGCACTGAACTGGAGGAGAAGCTTGAGCAAGTCGCCAAGCAGCTTCGAGAGGCCGATGATGGCCGACGACAGAATGACCGCGAGGCTAGGATGAGGGAAATGGTCAACAACCTGAAGCGACTGTATCCCGGTGTTAAGGGCAGGGTTGGTGACTTGTGCAAGCCTAAACAGAAGAAGTACGACGAGGCTGTTAGCACCGCGCTTGGTCGGGACTACGAATCGGTCATCGTGGACACAGAGAGGACCGGCCACGACTGTGTCCAGTATCTCAAGGACCAGCGCTTCCCGCCCATGACCTTCATCCCTCTTGACAACATCAAGGTCAACGCGGTCAATTCAGCCATCAAAGGCATATCCGGAGCGCGCCTAACCATCGACACGATTGATTTTGAGCCTGCGTATGAGCGTGCCATGGCCTATGCATGTGGCAGCTCTGTGGTTTGCGACAGCGAAAAGATCGCCAAGCTCATTTCGTATGAGAAGCGCATCCCCGTCAAGACCGTCACTCTCGACGGCCTGGTCATTCACAAGACGGGCATGATGACTGGTGGTCGTGGCCCGGAGCAAAAGGGCGGGAAGCGTCGCTTCGAAAGCACTGACCTTGAACCCCTCAAGAAAATGGCGGCCAAGTACAAGGAAGAGATCGAAAAGCTCCCAAAGTCTGGGCGACGTAGCCCTGCTGAGGAGTCTCTTCAGATTGAAATTCACGGCCTTGAGCCACGTCTGGCGGCCGCCAAGGCCGAACTTGCCCACCTGGAGAAGAACTACAACAGCAAGAAGAGAGAAGTAGATCACGAGAGTAGGCAGCTCGACGAGCTGGAACCCAAATACGAGGAGAAGAGAGCCGAGCTCGAGGCAACCAAGCGTACTGTCAAGGAATTCTCCGACGCTATCGCCAAAGTGGAAGACGAAGTCTTTTCTGGTTTCTGCAAGAGACTTGGCTTCGGCGACATCCGAGCCTATGAATCGGAGCACAGAGATCTGCAACGAGAAGCTGATGAGGAACGAACCAAGTTTGAAGTACAAAAGTCCAAGTACCAGAGTCAACTCAGCTGGACGCGCGACATGTATAACAACCTGGACGCAAGGCTGAAGAAACTGCAAGAGGGGCTGAAGGCATCGGAACGAGACCTCCAGACCTATCAGCAGGAAAAGTCAGATATCGAGGATGCTAGCCACGAGGTATCTGACGAGCTCGACGCGCTGCGGGAGACCCTCGAGGAGAAGCGCGCTACGCTAGAGGTGAAGAGCCAGAAGGTCTCGCAGGCCAAGGCCGAGGTTCAGAAGCGAAGCAAGGAGATCGACGCCAGACAAAAGGAAATCAACGCTCTGGAAACGGTAGTCCAGAAGAACAGTGCCGGCAAGTTTGCGTTGCTTAGGCGTTGCAAGCTCGAGCAGATGCAGATTCCTTTACAAGAGGGCTCGCTCGACAATCTGCCAAACGAAGATAACCTGCTACGGCAAGACGCCGATGCTATGGACGTGGACGAGGAGGATGACGAGGAAATGATGACCGCCGCCCTCGAGAATCACGGCATTGAGGTCGACTATGACAGCCTGGACGAAGAATTGAAGAATGTACGGGCAACCTGCCATTTGCATGTTATAAGCTGTGTTTGCTGACATTTCTCTAGTCGGATGATCCTAGCGTCGAGGAGCGATTGCAAGATAAGATTGCGTCAATCACTTCGGAGCTCGAGAAGCTCAACCCCAACATGAGAGCCATTGAGAGGTTAGAGAGCGTCGAGACGAGACTGAAGAATACCGAAAAGGAGTTTGAGGATTCCAGAGCGGCACTTAAGGCAGCCCGCGATGCGTTCAACCATGTCAAAGCCCAGCGGTACGAGCTTTTCAACAAGGCCTTCTCACACATCCAGGAGCAGATCTCGCACGTCTACAAGGACCTTACACGGTCAGAAGCCTATCCCTTGGGAGGGCAAGCGTACCTGGATATTGAAGAAGACACCGACACGCCGTACCTGTCTGGTATCAAGTATCATGCCATGCCGCCCCTCAAGCGATTCAGAGACATGGAGCATCTTTCTGGAGGCGAGAAAACGATGGCCGCCTTGGCTCTCCTGTTCGCGATTCACAGTTACCAGCCTAGTCCTTTCTTCGTGCTCGATGAAGTAGACGCCGCACTTGACAACGCCAACGTGGACAAGATCAAGAAGTACATCCGTGAACATGCTGGGCCAGGCATGCAATTCATTGTAATCAGTCTCAAGACCGGATTGTTCCAGGACAGCGAGAGCTTGGTCGGTGTTTACCGAGATCAAGAAGTCAACAGCTCAAGGACGCTCACCTTAGACGTAAGTTGTGACTGGCAAGAACGTAGCTGAACAGAAACTGACAATGAACTAGCTCCGAAAATATGCTTAGAGAGAGAAGATTGATGACATGAAGGACGTAAATAACCGGTGGACCTGGCACTCGGGCTTGAGGTCGTGGGTTTTTCGCGCAACCGCCAGCTATGATGCTAGCAGCCCTGCATGCTTGACTTTTCAGAAGATGGGTTTCGGGGCGGAGCAGGTGATTTGCACCTCAGATGATACCAGAGATGGTGTTGCGGCGACGCTAGGTTTTGGCGAGCCTGCGATGGAGTTTTGGACTGTAATATGGCCGGTGGATTCTTCCATTCACGTTATTGATGAACTCTTTTTCCCTTTGCGCCAATGATAACATTTGTCAACATTCTCCGTCCAAGGTCTTCATCTACAACCGGGTTGATACAGTCGCATTGCCGACAAGCTCATTCGATCCTGGTGATTGTGACTTGTTGGCTCAAGAAATAAAGTAAAAAATAAAAAAGTAGTCGCCATGGCAGGTATAGAGGTGGAAGCCAGCTTCGATGGCGCAAAGAGGAAAGATCATATTAAACGACTTCACCACACTTCAACACTCACCATCTCTTTCGGGGCATAGAATAATCATTTCCAGGCGAATTTCGATTTACGCTATCTACAAAGCTTCTCGAGGCTATGTTTGTTCTGTTTGCGTGTGTGTTTGCTGTTGTTCTTATCTGTCACGCTCCATCTTCCTCATTGACACCTTTCGCGATCTCAATCATCCATGGCATCTGTTGTCAATCGGTTCATGACGCTGACCGCAGTGTGCAATCATCATCTGGTTCACTAGGTGGAATTAACCTGGAAAGGGTGGAAGACCAGGACACACGCACGGAGAAGAAGCACGGGCGCCTAAGTACTTTAGAGGGTAGCCCCACCCTTAGGTACTTTGCCGCAGCTAAACCATCTACCTAAGGTAACCTGGAAGGTAGATACCTACCTATCACTAACTACCTTACTGCCAAAAGTTCATTCTTTGGCTTGCCTACTTCACCTTCGCCGGGTGGTCTACAATCAGCAAACCTCTCAGCAAGAACTGCACACCATGGCGCAGCCTCTGGATCTTGCCAAAACGCTCGTCAAGTCGGTAATGCGCGCCTTCTATGAGACGCGCCACATCCTAATCATCGACGCGCTCATCATTCACTCAGCGTAGGCTCGGTTTCTGTTTCTGCCGCTGGTTGCGTTGCTAACAGTAGGACATCACAGACTGCGCGACGACGACCTGGCCTACTTGATGGCGACAAACACAAAAGACCTCCACAAAGCCTGCGGAAAGCTAAGAGAGGATCGCTTCTTGGCTGTGTATGCTCGCAATCTTCCTCTTGTGGTATCCGGTTGAAGCTGACGCCGGGCGCACTTCAGATACACGAGGTTAGAATATCGCGAGGATCCCAAGAACCCCGAGGCGAAACCGCGACCAGTGAATCGCACCTACTACTACATCGACTATCGCCAGACCATTGATGCCATAAAGTGGCGTGTATACACCGTCGACAAGCAGATCCAGGGCACCACGGTCCCAGCAAGCGAGCGCAAGGAGTACTTTTGCGGACGTTGCAAGGCGGAGTGGACGCAGATGGAGGTTTTAGACAATGTTGGACCCGAAGGATTCGTCTGCCACCGGTGTGGCTCGTCTCTTACGCACGATCTCGAGCGCAACTCGACTGGCCACGAGCAGTCGACACGGCTGAACAACCAGTTCAAGTTCATAACCGAGTTGCTACCACGCATCGACGAGATGGTGGTTCCCGACAATACATTCGACATCGCAATTAGCAAAGCCCTGCCAGTAGTGCGAGATGCCAGTTACCAAACCGTCACAACCATACCGGTCTCGTCACTGCAACCGACCGCGGTCAAGGGTCTCGATAATGTCGGTCCCAAATCCATGTCGGTCAGCATCTCGACAACGGACGGTCCATCAGAGGCTGAGAAGGCGGCGGAGAAGGCGCGGAAGGAGAAGATTGCACAGCAAAACGCACTTCCTTCGTGGATGTCCAACAGCACTGTCACGGGTGAATCATTCACTGCTGACGCGGGCCCGACGCCTGCGGCTAAGGTTGAGGAAGTCGACAGCAAGGAAGCCTTGGCCAAGTCAGGCGATAATCAAGAACATGCAGAACTGGACGACTATTTTGCTCGTCTTAAGGCCGAACAAGCTGCTGAAGCTGCGAGGGCCCTCGCGGAGGAGGGCTCGGACGACGATGAAGAGGAAGAAGAAGACGCTTTTGAAGACGTGACTCCAATGGGAAACAACACACCGATCCCGAAGGCGGAACCTGCTGCTGATACGGAGGAACTACCAGCAAAGAGGGTGAAGGTAGAGATGCCAGATGACGGCGAGAGTGATGAAGACGTCGAATTCGAGGACGTCTGAGGGCGCGTTTACTCAATGTACTACTACTTAAAAGGCTCTTGAGAACTAAACTAATCATAACACGATATCATCTAAGAAGAATGTTTGGGAAGCGGTTTCAGTGAAGCATGCAAATTTGCAGTGCGATTGCGCATTGGTTCGGCGACGATGATGTCAGCGTCGCGTCTGTAGATGGCCGCGGATGAAACGTTTTTTCAAAGCTACTACCCTCGGAACCCACCCAGCGCAGTACAGTTCGCAGGCACCGCCTCCATTCACACGGCTGACCTGCGGTGCAGCAAGCGTCTGGCTGGCAATTCGAATGCATATCAACCCAACCCTCATTCTTGACTCGGCTGCGCCGCGCTCGCCAGCCTCCCGAGCCGACTTTTTTTTCCTTTTTTCTTTTTCTTTTTCCTCTTTGCTTGCCGGAGCATCACCAATACCCTCAGCTACGGCTACGAGAATGGCGACAGACCTCGAATTTCCGCTCATTTTTCTCTTGCCTACGCACCTTGACGCTGATCGGCTTCATGAGCTCGAGGAGAAGATTCCAAGCCTGACTTACGACATAAAAGAGGCTCAAGTGATTCTCGGCAATATCTCGAAGAGGCAAAGAGCTTTATTCGAGCTACGGCAGAGAAAACTACAGACAGTGCCAGTGGAGGCGGCCACCGAGTCACAGCCTCCAGGTTCTTCGCATAAGCGAAAACGGGATGAAGGCTCAAGCGACAGGGATTCATCTGCGCATACCGAGGATGGCCATAGGAATGGATCAGCTGCTTGGCCAATCCCGCAGACACTCCTGAAATCTCTCGAAGTCAATATCGTTCGAGTAGTAAAGCTCAACTGGCTTACTGAATCCCTTGATCAGGGCCGGGTCCTTCCGCTTCGTGACTTCGTCATCTACGAGGGCCGTAAGTGTGGTGAATCCAGTACCTTGTTAGCAGTGAAAGGCAGCGACATACTAGCTCGTGCTGCCGCAGACACGACGTTGCAGGACATTCAGCCTGTGTTCCGTCGGGCGGAGGAAAATGCGTCAGCATCAGCGAGTCAACGGACAACGATGCCTTCGCTGCTGAGACAAACAACCTCAGAGCACGACTCGACTATCACTCTGGCGCCAGTACCTGGCTTTTTAAGGACAACGTACGCATGTCAGCGGGCAACGCCTGCTGACCCTGCAAATGCAGCATTCATCGAGGAATTGAAAGCGATTCGGACAACGAGGAAACTCATGGGTGATCAGATCGGCGTGAGAGCATATTCCACCTCGATTGCGACATTATCCGCATACCCATGCAATATTTCAAGCCCGCAAGGTCAGTCAGTGCCTACATGATATCTAACATGCGGTGCCGACTCTCATCGTTGAACAGAGGTTGCCAGGTTGCCCGGCTGCGGCACTAAGGTTGCTGAGCTGTGGCATGAATGGAAAGACGCAGGCAGGCTCCACGAGGCCTCTGAAGCTCAAGCAGATCCCAAATTATCGGTGTTACGGACGTTCTATGACATCTGGGGAGTTGGCGACGCCACCGCTCGAGACTTTTATAAGAAAGGCGGGTTACCAAAATTCTCGGCATAAAACATTGCTAACCGAAACGTAGGGTGGCGAGATTTGGACGATATAGTAGAATATGGCTGGGACGACTTGTCACGCGTCCAGCAAATCGGTGTCAAGTTCTATGAGGAGCTCAAGCTCAAAATTACTCGTGTCGAAGTCGAGTCCATTGCCAACACAATATTGAAGCATGCGCGCAAATTCAGTCCTGGATACCAGATGGTCATCGTTGGTGGGTACCGTCGTGGGAAGCACGACAGCGGGGACGTGGATGTGATCATCAGTCATCCAGATGAGTGTGCCACACTCAACTTCGTCGAGAAGCTTGTGGTGAGCCTTGAGAAGAGCGGGCAGATAACCCACACCCTCACGTTGAGCAACCACAATAGCGAGCGCGGCCAGCGACCAGTCAGCTGGGACGGAAATCAGGGAAGGGGGGGTGGCTTTGATACACTGGACAAAGCACTCGTGGTTTGGCAGGAGCCGGAAATGAGCGATCGAGGCAGGGCCAGCAGCGTCGATTCCGCCAGCCAGAGGCCACCGCATCGAAGGGTAGACATTATAATCAGCCCCTGGAAAACGGTTGGCTGTGCTGTTTTGGGATGGAGCGGGGACACGACGTTCCAGCGGGATCTACGCCGCTACTGCAAGAAGCAGCGGGACTTGAAGTTTGACAGCAGTGGTATCCGCAGTCGCCTTGACGGTAGCTGGTTGGACCTGGAGGGAAATGGAAAAGCCCCGGACATGTTAACGGCGGAGAGGAGGGTGTTTGAGGGCCTAGGGCTGGACTGGGTGCGTCCGGAGGATCGGTGCACGGGGTGAAGAGACGATACTTCACTCCTCATGGAGTCTCATCTTGGCGTAAAATGGATGCAGACATAGAAAATGGCACAAGAGGCTGTGGAAGCTATGCCTGAAGGCCGAGATGGTGGCCACAAGCTATGAACAATTAATGCGTTTGGAGTCAAAACCCCCAGCAGCACGTTGATGGCGAAGCGGGAGTTAAAATGGCGTGCTGATTGGGTCAGCACCTTATTGGAAGTTAAAATCACTCGCATGCTCAAGCTTCATGTAGGGCTGAAATAGACTGCGAATGGCTTCATTGCTGGCATCGACTTCTTCGGGACGCCATCGAAACTCCTGGGTCTTTGATGACAATTGGTGTCGTCTGAAATCCGAGGTCTTCCATCGCACACGCAACAGAAAAACCAAACTCCGCCGAATTCCGCAAGGCAAAGGTCTTGCAAGACAATCAGACCTCGTCCGGGACCAGCGTTACCTCGTTTCACCAACGTTCATTGGCCAGGTTTCCGTGAATCGGTAGTCGGGCTTTAAGTGTGGCCGTCTCCATCCCGTCGGTAGCTAGTAGGCAGACTCGCCGTCGCAACGTGGGTGGGCACATTTCGGTGTATTTCGTCAGGGACCAGCTGAACGGGAATGGACATTGAATATCCGTAAGCTGCTCCTCTTAGCGAGCGGAGAATCGGGGCGGACAAGAGCCCAGACACCTGGCGTCTCGAGCTGCCTACCTTGGTCCCCGTTGTCAAGTTCCTCCTCCTCCCATCTAAGTTTATAACTAGACAACTTCCATCACTCAACTAACTTTACTCTACCCTGCTCAATTGACCTCTCGGACGCAGCGGAACAGAGTCCAATACGATCAATAATCGTCAATTTTACCACTAGCCCACCAAAAACACTGCATCACTCCTAGCCACAATGCCCATGACGCTGCAGGTCCCCGATGAGTACGGGTATGTCACGTTCTCCGTCTAAAGCTTCCTCGCCGACTGTTAGCACCTTGGGACAAGGACGCCATGCCCATTGCTAACGCATGAACCTTTGTAGCTACGTCCTTCTCGTTGCTGCCTCGACTTTCTTCATCAACACTACCCATGTTCTTCTGACGAGCAAGTTCCGCAAGGCTAGCGGTCTCGTCTACCCGGTACCTTACGCTTCCAACGAGGCTGCTGAGAAAGACCGCAAGGCTTACATGTTTAACTGCGGTACGTCTGCCCCCGCCCCCCCTTTTTCGGAATCCTGCAAGGCCGGCCACTGATGAGCACCGTAGCGCAACGCGCCCACGCCAACTTCACCGAGAACCAGCCCTCGTTCCTCGGCGCCTTGCTCATCTCCGGTCTTCGCTTCCCCGTTGCCAGCGCTGCTGTCGGAGCGGGCTGGGCCCTCTCCCGACTAATCTACGCCTTTGGCTACACGAGCGCTGCCGGCCCTGCAGGTCGCGTCCGGTGAGTGCTCCATGGCATAATGTGCACCAGAGAATGCCCTGACTGACTGAACAACAGTGGTTCAATTGGGTCGTTCCTCACCGATACCGCCCTTAAGTTCATGGCTCTTTACACATCCGTTGCCATGATTATGGACTGGTAACTCAAGTCAGGGTCAGTCGGCACCGACTCACATGAACTCCGTAATTATAAACGCTGTCAGACAATCTTGTAGGAAGTTGCGCGCCTGTAACTCAATAAACGCAAGTCTTCCCTCCCCTGAGAAAAATAAAAGAAGCAAAGTAAAAGGGGAACGCGAGCAGGTGCTCGCGTATCGCTGCGTGCATGACATGAATGTCTCATGCTCTCTAATGTAAACCCGCCTTTGCCGTAACGCCAGTCGTACACACTTCATCACAAAGGGGAAAAGAAATATTTACCCCAGTCTTATACATCATGTCCATCCCTCTCGCCCTCACTTTCGCGCGCCTCCACATTGATGATCATCCTTCAATGCCAGCAAATGATCGTGTTCATCTCCTACGCCTCATCCGTCTAAGCTCGACGCCACGATCTGCGTCTTCGTCTGCCGGTCGTAAGAATTCGGTCGACTTCTCGATACCATTGTTCCCCAGCAGATAGTCCCCAAAATACTTCATGGCATTGAAGATCTCCTCACCGACAGGCACAATATTTTCCTTGGGAAGCAGGAAGCCATAGCTGCCAGTGTCACGGAGCTTGATCTGGTAGCTGTAGTGAGCGTGCAGCTCGTGATAGAACCAATCGATGGCCGATCCCCCGCCAGTCTCGATGCGCCGGACGTTGCTGTCACCGCCTCGAGAGGCGACGGCACCTTCACAGGCAGAAGTGACCGAGTACTGTTCGCCATTGGAAAGACGAATGGCCTTGGCAAGTCCGGTCGCGAGTTCTTCGAGGTTCTCGACATTGGGTGGATCCACGTCACAGGAATAAGCGAATGGAAAGAGGATCTGTTGAGAGTACGAGTGCAGATCGATCAGCCCCACGAACTCAGCCTTCTCCTGAGACTGGCTCTTCGCCCATTTTGCAAGTGCAATGGCTTCGGTTGCCTCCCAGGGCTCGGTGCCGCCATAGCTCTCGGAGCAGGGGTCGTTCTCAGAATCCAAACCGCTCCATTCGAAACCGAACGCGTGATCGAGGTCAAATCCACGGCACCACTGCATTCCGGTCTGTTGTCTGGACTTGCGCCAGAGTCGGTCGACTTGCCAGGTGTACTCGATGCCGTCAGGGTTAACCGCAGGAACGAAGACGAAGTCGAAGTGCTCGAGCAGCTTGGTGATCATGGGCTCCTTGCCAAAGGACGTGATGAAGGACCACGCGACGTAATTTGTTGTGGTTGTAGATATCCACTCGCGCGCATGCATGCCTCCAGTGACAACAACCGTTTTCCTCTTGCCGCCAGGAGTTTCAGGTGTTTTGACCCCGACCTTGAGGGCAGGAATGTCGCGACCTTCGAAGGACTGCCCGATGCTGATCATCTCAGTAATGGAGGGGAACATGGCTTCCATCAGGCGCATCCACGGCACAATGACCTAGGCTAGGTTAGTTCCATGGCATTGGGAGATAGTTGAAGGCGGTGCCATCACGTACAGAAAGAGGCTGATACTCTTGGAAGAAGACGTTATCGCCTTCGTGACGGGACAGCTGGACTGATGTCCGGCGGTCATCGAGGCGTTGATTTCGTGCGGGAGCCGCGACGGCCGGATAGGTATCGTAGACAGACGCAGCCAGATCAGGAATCAATGTGGAATATGAGGACCTCAGAGACGAGGGCAGCAGACCCAAAAGGGAGGCAATGTCGGCATTGCGGATGCGGATGTCAACATAGTCGTGGTTAAAAGCCCAAACATCGAGAAACAGGCGCGTGGCAGCCTCGGAGAAGACGGTCTCCTCCTCAGGGATAGTCAAATTGAATCGCAGAACGACCTGATCATTGTATTTGGTCCGAAGGCTGGCTTTCCCTTTGTGCGAAGCAGGACGGGCGGTCGACCTGGCCGGCGCGGGGCCGAACACGAATTCAATTGCACCGTCGCGCAGCCAAGTCAGAATTGGGAAGATTCGAGAGGTCGGGGAATTGTGATCGTTATGATGAAGATCGATGCGGGCGGCATTGGCGGAAGGGGCCAGGAGCGTAAGACTAGCAGCCGAGAGCAGTAACACTTGGGGACGCATGTTGGAGGCTCGGCGTGGGTGTTGTCGCTGTCGTCGCCGGCGTCGTCGTTGTCGTCTCGTCTCGTCTCGTCAGGCAGATAGTTGTAAATACGCTAAACATGAGAGGGGGCTTGGATAATGATGAAAGAGGTCACATAGAGGCGAACGGGAGAGATTGCGACAGGTTCTGCAGCATGACACTCGCCCCCCGAGTCGGAGAGCAGGGAAGCAACCTTGCGCAGGCAGCCGCTTACCTGTGCCTTGGGTTTTTTTTTTTTTTTTTTTTTTTTTTTTTAGCCGGGCCCCCGGCCGGAAACCCGGGGGGAGGCGGGGCGGGGGGGGTACCCCCCGCGCTTGTTTAGCACAAAGCCCCCCGGGCC
>JAKMWU010000553.1:0-28172 GCA_025327145.1 Colletotrichum sp. SAR 10_76 | reverse complement strand
CCGCCCGCCCATCTCTCTGTCTCTCTCTCTCCCTTGGGGGATGCTAAGTACATACAGACGCACGCAACAACTCCATCCCACCCACATCCCCTCGACCCAGGCGGGCGCCACTGACAAGGAGGTCGTCGACATTATTCGCCAATTTGTCCATATCAAACCCTTTCAAAGAAACGACTTTGACGACCATTCAGCGACAACCCCTCCCAAGGCCCTGCTGTCCTCGAAGCCAAAGATAACGCAATTGTCATTGTCAGGGACCGCTACGAGCTAGTCACTTACAGACGCCGGGAAACTTCTTGGAGTGGTCGCGTCGCTCCCCACCGGGCCAGGTACACAGAAAGTATACATTTCTACATATGCCTTAGCATTGCCTTAGCCCACACCGAACCCTTCCCAACTCTACGCGATCAGCATCTGATTGGTACGATACGTCGCTCCCGAATACTCCAGCGGCGGCGCGCAATTGATACTCCACAACAACTTCCTCCCTTGTCCCTCCTCCCCCCCAACCCAAGGCCCAAGTCCAACCGTGACTGGGCTGCGGCCTGGACCAGACTCAACCCTCGAACAAGGGCCACCACCCCAAGGGAAACACCGTCGACGCCCCCGGGCCCAGCATCCAGTGGCCACTACGTGCATAGTACGACCGACTCTCGTTTCCACACACCCTCTCTCTCAGCGAGCGTTCAATTAACTGGCCTGCTGCGGGATAAGGTACCTTGGGTACGTTGGCGTGGGATCTTCCTCGATATCCCCCATCTCTCTCATCGTCCATCGTCCTGCAACAACCCTGGGCTTCCGTTTCCCCAAAGTACCTGCTGCGGTACTCAGCCCGGCTTACCTTTGGCTACACAGGCAACCGTGCCTTTTTCGATACTTTTACGCACCAAAAAACCCTACAAGTCGACGTTGTCCTGCAACATCCTTCCGCGCTTCCGCCCGCTCTAATCCCCCCTCCCCTCTCTTTGCCGTCTGCAATCGCGCAGCAGCAGTACAATTCGATATCCCCCCACCCCCGGTTCTCTCACAACCTTCAGGTACCCTTCGTCCTGGGCCCAAAAGCCCCCGTCACGGTAGTCGTTCTGTCGTCCTTGCTTTAGCCGTCTCCTGGCCTCCGTCCTCGAGTCACCCACCCGTGGCCGTAGCCCCATTGGGTGCCTGTCACCATCAAGCTTCGAGGGGCCCCGGCAAGTCGACCTGCTCTAGCCTGTCATCTGCTGCATACCTACCGCGCGCCGGTACGCAAGTCCCAGTCCTGGTCTCCGTCCAGTCCCAGAAGCGACCCGACTCTCGAACGCAACCAGCAGCCCAGTAGCATCCACACCCGCAGATGCGTGCTGTTGCTTCCTTCCCCCATGCTCCTTGAACGAAGCAGGCCAGCCGCCCGTCCTCTCCTGTCCTGACGCACCGCACCGCGGCGCACTCAACCCAACCCATCAAGGCGCGCACACCACACCATACGCCATTCCTCCTGCTCTTCCCTCACCCTCGCACACTTCCCACCAACACACCTTGTCTTTACGTCCCCCCTCTGCCGTCAATACTACCACCACCTCGCGGTACATTGGCACCGTATCCTTTTCTCTCGTCGTCCCCGAACTTTAAGGCACGATATAACCTTGCGACAGCTCATCTCACACTACTCGCACGCTCCCTCTCCCTTCCCTCTCCACCAAAACCGAGTCCAGCCCCCCCCAACTTTTCCACATTGCCCTTGTAGCAGGCTGCATTCTTTCATCGCCCTCTGTCTCGCCGCTCCTCAGAGACTGTCGTCGACGCACGATATTTTGGAGCGCGTTTACGTCCAGCAATCTGCACCCTCCTTCTCAAGTACTCAGGCAATCACTCCCGTGATCAGCGCGATTGTCGCAAGTTTCCAGCAATCTCCCGCAACCACAACGCAACCCCCCGGGAACCACGCGCCAGCGCATGCACCGAACCACCGGCGGATGACCGGCGAGTAAAGGTGAACCAGCCGCGCACACTCAGCCTCATTGGCGATACCTCGACTTTTTATGAAATGACAACGAGTCGCGCAAGTCCATTCCATCCGACAAATACGATAACGAAGACTGCCATGGCTGCGCCGGCTTTTCTGCAACAATCGCAACCCTTCAGGTCGTCCAACGGCCAATCTGCGTTCCTGTCCTCCGTCAATCCCTTCGATGCGACAAAGCCCGTAGGCACCCCGTTCGCTAACGCAGGTCCCGCCGCTTCTTCCGTCCTCATTCGCCGTCTCCCTTTGAACACTTCTGAAGAGTCGCTCCGCCTCATGGTCGTGTGGTCCAAGGAATTGGTGGACGTTGAGGTTCTTCCCGTGGACCATTCGGACGACAAGGGATTCCGATCGGCCATTCTGAAGTTCAGGACCACGAACGGCGCAATCGAGGCGAAAAACATGCTGGACGGGAAGTCCAACATTTCCAACGACGCGAACATGATTGTTGAGATTCTTGGAGGAAGTCCGACCACCTCGAGGCGATACGCCGAGCCTGCAGGTACTGGGCCGTCGAGCACCGCTTCCTCCGCGACATCCTCTGCGCCAACGTCGCGACAGCCATCGCGATTCAACGGGGGTTTTCAGCCTCTCGAGAAGATCTCGCCGCCCCTGAATGCTATCTACGGCTCCAGCGAGTTGCCAAATCCCGAGTCCAGCGCGCATTACCAGAATCTGTTCTCCCCGCAGTCACCTATCGGAAACCATCTGTCGGAGCGAACTCGCGCCACAGGGAAATCGATGATCAATGACGACGCCGGCGACGACGACGACACTGGTGAGTTGCTGAAGGACCCGGTCGCCTACGCGGAAAACGGCGCCACGTCCCAGCGACGGGCCACCGCCCCACAGCTACCCATCTCGCGTCTGGCCAATCTATCCCTCAACACCAGCTCGTCTTCTGGCCCATCATCTCTGCCGCAATATGGTCAGCAAGGGATGGGACCGATGTCAGCTCATCCAGCTACCATGTCGCCAACCGTCTTGGGCAGCGGCCCACACGGGGGGGTGCCCTTTCACATGGCAGGTGGCCACCCGTACGCCCGGCACAACTTCCCCCCGGTGAACCCAGCCGACCAGAATCCGCCGTGCAATACTCTGTACGTCGGCAACCTTCCCATCGACACTTCCGAGGAAGAGCTCAAGGCTATGTTCTCCAAGCAGCGAGGATATAAGCGCCTCTGCTTCCGGACCAAGCAGAACGGCCCAATGTGTTTTGTTGAGTTTGAGGACGTTTCCTTCGCCACGAAGGCTCTCCACGATCTTTACGGTCAGCCCTTGCACAACAGTGTCAAAGGTGGCATTCGCTTGAGCTTCTCCAAGAACCCTCTTGGCGTTCGATCTGGTCAAACTCCCGGCCAGGCCACTTCACCCATGGGGGGCATGATGACGGGTTCTACAAACGGTTTCAAGACCGCCAATGGACCCCCTCCTGGCCTCGCAGCTCCCCCAGGCCTCGGCGCTGGCCGCTTCAACGGTAGTTCGGCCGCACAGTCGTACACTGTTGCTGGATTCCCCGCTAGCAGCAACAGTAATGTATGGAATGGGTACAGCGGCGCCATGACGGCCGGCGGGCCTGGATCTTTGATGAACGGAAACAACTCCAACTACCTGCCACCTCACATGCTGGGCAGGTAAATGTTCAGAGGATGGGCTAAAGCTGCCCTAGGGCATTGGGACGCACTGTGGCGAAATAATTGGGCGTTACGGTGTTCCTGGATGAAATACGACGACATTGAGGTAACCAGACGGATTGGGGACGGCATCGACGGACAGTCCGTCTCGGGACATTGTCTCCTCTACCCAAGCTTTTCAATGGGTTCAGACCCTGGGTTTGCGGCACTCTTTGCCACACGGCGCATACGCATTTACATTGGCATCTCATCTCGGCACTCATCTTCTCATCTTCTCATTTCTTACATCAACTCTACACGATTCCCATCTTGGCTTTCAGCGACTGGGCCCTCTCTATGACTCGGAATCGCGTGAGCTTCTCGGGAACGGAAGACGTGCATCAGGAGGCGCTTCGTCATGGGCCAACTCGGTCCAGGGGCGCGGCAACGTCGAGGTTTTGATTGAAGTAGTTCGGTTTAACTCTCGTTTCTCTTATTCCCCCCTTTTTTGTTTTCGATATTGGCGCCGGTCTGGTTTCCTTTCTTTCATTCAGCATGGCGCGTGGATCGGACATTTACTACGGTAGACGAGCTTCGGGGAATCTAGTCTCACGTCCCTGCGGACTATTATACCCTGCGCCAACGACTCGAGGACGGAGTTTCTGGGTTCGATACGTTTTGCGATGCTGTTTTGCGAAGCATTCTCAGGATCTGGGGCAACGGGACTAAGGACAAAGAAACTCGCGGGGGAATGGGATATTCACTGGCACAGCGATTAGCGATTGATGCGTACGGGGGAGCGTTGTGTTGGGTTTTCAGGAGCATGGCATGAGTCAACCAAAAAGAGAAAATGCCCAAAAGCACAGAAGAAAGCGAATGGATTCAAAGTTGATCTAACAGCAAAACCCCTCAAAAGGCACGGAGGCCGAAAGTCATCGTTTTAATCGCGCGCAACACACACGTTTGGGTCATAAAGGACACGGATTTTTAAAGAACGCGAATACGGAAAGAGAGAAGGCGGAGGTTAGGCGGAACGGAAGAGAAGGCAGTCTGGCAACGGCGCGTCCTCCATTCTGGGCATGGGAGGCAAGACTGCATCTTTTCCTTCTGTCAGGCACGCACAAAGGCATGGGTACGCATTCAACTGGGGTTCTTGTTTGGCATCAAAGACGGGAAGGGGGGACCTCCAGCATCACGCAAAGCACAATGGTTGGGACACTCTGTGAGCAGGCTGCGTCATGGGGACCGAAGAGGCGGGGTTGGAAGGGTTGTCCTGGCGGGAAGACGCCCATTCCCGGCGTTTTCTCCAATTGTTTCGTTTTTTGACGTGTTTCCTGTGTTGTTTCCTTTGCCAATTTTCTTTTTCACCATTGAGAGCGAAACATACCCCCTTATGGGATACTATTAGGCCAAGAAAGGAGTTTGATTTCTGTTGTGACTAGACAAACCGGGACTCAAGTTTGTGCCCATGATCTGGACCCATTGAGGTTGTGACAGCGCGTGACGATCCCGTTCCCGGTGGGAAGGTAAAGTTTTGGTGGGCTGGGTGGGTTCCGCGGCCTGTTTTTCGGTTGGGGGGAAACAGTGACTGCCAACACCTTCCTGTCCCCCTCTCGAGAACCGCCGCCACCACACACACCCCCCGCTTGATGGACAGGAACCCGAAGCTGGGCCGGGTGGATGATGGGTTACCTTACCTTGCTTCACGTCGCACAAGGTCGGGAGGGCCCCGTCTTTGGTCTAGTCGCGTCGCCGCCCTTTCGCGCTCGCGCGCGCGCGCGTCCACGATGTACTTTCGGGGGGCCGAGGAGGGATATATCCCTGAGCCCACCCCGAGTTACAGTGTTTGCATTGCCGCGGGTTTTATTTCCCCCCCTGTGCCAGTTCCATTGCCATCGGTGGTCCCCTATTTTTTTCTGGTCCCCTTCTCAATTGCCTGAGCCTTACGCTATCTCTGTCTATCTACCCCGGATGATCCAGCGGGAAAGATGGGGACGCGGAATTTTTTTTCCTTTCGGCAGTGTCTTGGCGTTTTACTCGCTCGACCTTTTCGTCTTCTTTCGAACTCGTGATTTTTTTAGAGTGCATCTTGCGGACACGTCGTTGAAGATAAAAGTTGAGCATTGCGTTCATCGACTCGTCATCGGCGTTCGTATTGGACTTTATCTGCTGCACATGCTTTCCATCCAGGTTGTTTTTAGGTGGCGCGGTGAAGCCATAACGACCGACGCCTTGGAATTTGACTTCCACTCAACACTATGGCGCTCAACAAACAAGACTACGGACTACATCATCTTCATTAACGCCTTCTGCGCCTCATCAAGTATGGCAAGGACATAAGGTCAAAAAGGCAAAAAGAATCTCCTCGACGGGGAATTGAACCCCGGTCCCCGGCGTGACAAGCCGATATCCTCACCACTAGACTATCGAGGATTGGTGTTGTTGTTGGATGAACTGGCAAATTTGGTGCCCAAGACCCACACCAAAGCGAGCAAGCGGAGGTCCTCAGCTCAGATGCTCCGATCTCGACCACTTCGAAAGTGACGAGGTGAAGAAATGAAAGAAAAGACAAGCATCCAGGAAAAATTTCTTTGTAGTTTTAATGTATACTTACGATCGTATTTCCTTTCGTCCCTGTCCTCGTCTCTATCCCGTCTTGTGTATTCTTTTCTGAGATGGTGAAAGAATACTGCCCGCGCAAGTCGCATGTGAATTCCAAACATCACGCAGAAACATCACGTACTAAGTCACGATGCATGTTTGGTTCTTTGTGAGCAATCACCTGTCATAGTCTTCAAAGACCGCAGAATTTCAACGATGGAACGTCGGTGGAGTAGGTTTCCGCTTAGGATCATGCTGCCTCTACTCAGAAATAATAAAAGTGCTATTTTGGCAGCGTGCATCTCGCAAAGGATACCACAGAAGGAATTATTGTCTCGTTGGCAGAAAAGCTCCCCTCCCACGACCACCCATCGCCCGTATCTACATGATTTGTGACTGAATGGGGCCCCCGACTTGGCAACCCGGATCCAGCGATGTGCATCATCAAACGCATCTCCTTGCCGTCTAGATCCCGCAGGCGTGCGGTCCGAAGGCCGCAGCACACCCGGCCGCCTTTTTTCTTGGTCCATCGTACGATTGATCTTATTCCCGTTATTTTTCGTCCCCATCGATTGTGCTCTAATACGTCCGCGGAGCAGTTCCGACTTACTCTCCACCGGTGATCTGCCCGCCAGGTGCCATGTATGTCTTGGACCGTTCGCCGTCGCGGTCGATTTGCATTTCTCAGATCTACTTCCCCGTCTAGAGAGAGGGGTTTGTGTCGGGCGGCTAGGAGATATAATGAGATGGAGCGGGCCGCACGCGCGCGCGGGATGTGACGCGACACGGGGACTCTCTGTTCTTTCTTCCTTTTTGTGTCTTGTATGTGTTTTTCTTTCCTGGGTTATCTATCTGACAGTGCGATCGTAATTATTTCTGGAAGAGAATTGGACGCTCTACAAACGGCGATTTTCTGTTCGAGATGATAGGTCGACAAAACCAGTAATCAGCGAAAGTTCCGACGCGAGAGGATGTCCGAGAAGGCGGCGTCTCGACGCAGTTCCAAAGCCGGTTCGCCGGCCGCAGCGGCGTCCTCCCCGCCAGCGGTTACGGAGGGTCAGATCACGGCGCATCTCGACGTCGAGATTGACGCGGAAGATGTGGGGAAGCACTTGTCTTGATTGTATTTGTCTTCACGGCTAAGTGTCTGTACAGCCCGTGGACAATGATAGTGTTTTCGACACGGCGAGCGTAAGAGCGCCGGGCTTTAACACCACAATAGCAGAGGCTGACTTGTTGGAAGCTCGCCTCGTCAACCACCAGCGTCAATGAGTCGATTCTCAACTACCGGACGGAGAACGGAAGGACGTATCACAGGTATAAGGAGGGCAGTAAGTCTTCTACACATGGTCCGCCGTCGGCACGCGTTGACATTGCTCGGAAGAATACATGTATCCCAACGATGAGCAGGAAGTCGATCGACTGGGTATGCCTCATTCAGGTGACTTACACCCACAGCTGCTGACCAGTTTTTTCAGATCTTCAACATAACATGTACCTCCTCACATTTGATAATAAGCTCGGAACGGCGCCGCCGAACGATATGAACTCACACATCGGGCGTGTGCTCGACTGTGGTACGGGGAGCGGGATATGGGCCATTGAATTCGGGGACGAACACCCGGAGGCCGAGGTATATCTGGACCGGCTCCGACGGACTTGACTTGCGGCTGACGATTTCGATGTGCCAGGTGCTCGGGGTTGACCTCTCTGCGAACTTCCCAGAGTAGTAAGTCTGCCCAAGCGAAGTTGCCTGAAAGTCGTTTGGCTTAACACATTCAGTGTCCCGCCGAATGTCAAGTTCGAGATCGACGACATTGAGGAGCCATGGACGTGGTCGCGCCCGTTCGACTACATCCACAGCCGGATGATGACGTCGGCTATCAACGACTGGAGGACATATATCGCCCAATGCTACGAGTGAGTGGCCAATAGAAGTACTCGTTGTCACGTTCATACAGCAGCTGACGCGAAACCCGATAGCCATCTCAACCCCGGAGGTTACCTCGAACTGAACGACGCCGACGTGAACCCCTTATCCGACGACGGCACCCTCAAGCCCGACTCCGCTCTGTCGAGATGCATGTGCATGATGGCAGAGGCCTCGGAGATCTTGGGCCGCCCGTTTGTCGATGTGCAGGGGTTAAAAGACGTCATGGTGGACGTGGGTTTCGAGGACGTTCATGTCCACCGTTTCAAGTGGCCCACGAATCCGTGGGCGAGACACTCAAAGTACAAAGAGCTCGGTTTCTGGTGCGAGGAGAACTTTGCCGGGAATTGGGAAGGTATTATCATGGCGCCGTTCACGAGGGGGCTGAAGTGGACGAGAGAGGAGACAATGGTGTTTGCGATGGAGGTGAGGAAGGAGTTAAGGGACAGGAGTATCCATGCGTACTTCTCCATGTAAGTTGTAGTTGAGTTGTGCTGGCGGTGGTACTGACTTGACACATAGATGGTCGATATACGGACGGAAGCCTGGAGGAAGATGAGAGCCGACCTCTGGCCATCGCTGAGGCACTCCATGAACACCCCAAAGAGCTGGTTGAGCGGTGGCTAGTACAACGGAAACAACTGGACTTCAATAGACACCGCTGTCAAAGCATCCCTGCTCTCCCTGTTGTGCATTTTGTCCTCATCCATCGGCAATGGATCAAGAGGCGCTGGTGCAAGTGGCCCGAGAAGTTACGTGATCAAGGTTGGGCATCAGGCCACCTCCATAATCGATCAGTAGTACTGCATTTTGAATGTTTCAATAGCTCTCTTCCTTTGGTAACCAATGCGGAAGGTCCACGAGAATTAGAGCCATGTATGGACATGCGTTGTTTGAGACATGAGCTCTGCGCTGGCAAAGTCACCGACCAAGCTATCAGAGACATTGGGGAACAACTGCCGTATCGCGTTAGCGACCAAAACCCAACTATGATTGACAGCTTCTCTGAGGGTTGCAAGAGCAGCGTGTCGAAAAAAGCCACCGAAACGGCCGCTACACCCATTTCCCCGACTGACGGGCTTCGATATCGTGGCGTCTCAGACACGTAGACCAGATTTGGGAGGCAACCACGTTGCCTTTGGGGTTAGAGAGGTGTGGTGGATGAACAAGATCTCCATTGGACATAAAATCTTGGGTGCCGGTTCTCATTCGTCCGCCGCAGGGGCTAATGGTGTGAAGGCGACCTCACGCGTGGGATGTTGGAGGTGTCCTCTGAGTCTGAGGTTGCATCGCGGGCGGCGGCGATGAAGGAGGAAAAAAGCTGCCGTTTCGGGCGCCGTTTGCCTCGGCGCGTGGGACATTCGGCCTCGGCCATGGGGTGGGATGTCGGCACTTGCGCCACCCGAAAACTGCGAAGCTCGGATCGAGAGCAGCAAAAGCAATGTCATGGTGAAATGCCGTTTATTTTCCGCATTTTCCGGCATCATGTGAGATCACAGGCTAGATGAGGGTAAGCAATTTGTCAGTGCCGAGAGCGAGGCAACCGTCAAGGGCCGCGAGACATCCGGCTGCTGGGGTGCAGTTGCGCGATGGGATGTAATGAACATCTCAAGACAAGAGATGAGAACTGCAGGCAGCCTGAAGCTGCTTCTCGCCCGCAAGATCCTGCAGGCTAAATCGAATCTACGCCGCAGGAAAAAGACGCGCAGAAGAGGCGCGCCCGCGCGACCTCATGATATGCCCTGCCTCTTCTGACGTGTTCTTAGCCGGGTTGTCCTCGGTGTGGCGCCCAGAAGTGACGGTTGCTGGCTTGCGCCGCGTGTGCGCGGGCGCCGACGAATGGCAGCGTGACAGCGACATTGTCAGTTTCGTCTATCAAACGGACGGACGGGCGGTATGGGACGGCTCTTGTTGTCCCCTAAGCCTCCCGAAAGGGGTCCTTGGCAATCGTCTTGGTGTAGACATGTACACACTGGGTGGGCGGGGAGTGACTTGAGGTGTGTCTCGTGAGTGTGGCCGCGTTCTGTATCGCTGGTCTTGGGCGGACGTGGCTGGTGGGATTCGCTTCACCGGTGAGGGGCCCTAGGGACGGGACGGGACCGGTGAAGGGAGGTGAGTGAGACTTGGTACGCGGTTGATTTTCGAGGTGGGATGTATGTGAGGCACAGCAATAGTGTGTGTGAGAAATTTTGGAACCGAGGCAAGCCGCTAGGAGATGGTGGGTGGTTGTGGCAGGGGTTCTGGGGCGCGAGGAGAAAACTGTCACGTTGGGAATCGAATCCGCATCGGAAAGTGCTCTTAGTAGCCCTTGATTAGCGAAAAGTGCGAAATGCGCATTCCGCATGCTGCAAGAAGCTCGAAAGAGACCTATTCGAAACGTTGAAGAAATGTGATGACGCCTGCATATGGAAATTGTCGATTTCCGTTGGCGATGGTGGTGTCGTTGGTGTGTGAGCAGGGAAAACGCGGAGGTGGCGGCGGTCTGGGCCCTCTGTTCTGCAGTGTACATCACCTCGACCAGGAAGGGGCGGCGCGTGTCGGCGATCCGGCCCCGGGCCCGACGGGCGGGTCCGGTGGTGATTAATGTGGATCTGCTTCCACCGGTGGTCCGGGCTGCGGTCGTGCGACCCCATCTCGTTCGAGGACGGTGCATCTCGTGCAACGGCGGTTGTAAGCGGACATGATTTTCGTCGCCGTGTAACCCGCCCGGTGTGAGCTGTCATTTGGAGGCGCTGGGAAGGGGGAAACAAGGCAAGGTTCTGGCCACCGGCTGACCCTTGAGGCTGAACGTGGATGGGTTCGTCGAGAGATCATCTGCCAAGCGCGAGGGGTGAGACGATGTGAGCTGACTTGCATTTCCCGGTATACGGCGCTTGGGATGAGGAAACGAGGCACGGCAGGCGCTTGACCCGGGTGCGTGATACGGATACGAACGGCATGGTTGTCATGAGGGGAGGTATTATAGACTTGCTCCGTCACAACAGGGTGTTGAGGCTCTGTGTCCAATCAGTTCACTCTAGATTTTCGGTTTTCGTGAATGTTAGCGCCTCGAAAAGTAACGTCAGGTCAGTCAAGTGGTTTCGAAGACGCAGGCGTATTCTGACTTGCGAGCCTGATGACTCGGCAGCTTGGCGTCTAAGAGAGGAACCGCTGGTTTTATTTTCACGGAGATAACCTAAAACATTGCTTATTGCAACGTCCTATCGAGAGACGAAGGACGATGAAGCTTGAAAGATTTACCAGACTAGAATCCGGTGGATGACCGGCTCATGAATCTCATGCTATTACTTCAACGCGTGTGTTGATGAGCCCTGTTTGCAAATGGGATCCGGATTTTGAGTTGTGCGAGAATTTTCAAGCCTCTTTGAATGTGTTCATGAATGACGTGATGTTTCTCACTTGCGTCCACACCAGAGGTGGCTTAGAATGAGTCACTCAGATGACGAGATGAGACGTATGAAGTCTCCCTGAGAGTGAAGGATGATCCCCCCCCCTTCATAATCTACGGTTTCCTGATGGTCACTGCAAGCAAACCTTTAGGAATTCCCTCAAGTTAACAGAAAATAAGATACAAATATATGAGAAGAGGGGGTGCGCAGGAAATGAGAAGTCCTCGTCAGAGAAGCAAGCTGGCATTCCAATCGACGGTTCTGTGAAGGTTCCATGCATTCTCAGTCATAAAATAGTCGTTTCTGAGGATTGAATGCAACTGTCTCTTGTGTCTGCTGAGTTATGGTTATGTACAAGAGTTTTGCTAGTCGGGCAGTGTCGAAACACACGTATATAATCCGTAGCCTATTTCTAAAGCGGCTACACTTCCTATTCTCGCTTTCGTCGTCGTTATTATCTATTATTGTCATCTATATTACTATCGTTGTCGTCATGGTCGTCTCAGTCGTCGTCGTCTTCGTAGTCGTCGTCGTCGTTATCTTCATTACTGCTTCTATCGTTCTCTCTATAATCACGAATCATAGAGGACACTTCCCGGATAGCTAACCAACACTGCCCGACTAGCAAAACTCATGTACAATGCTCCATGTCTTTGTTCAGAATGGGTTTGATCCTTAGCACACATCAGAGCTTCAAGGCTGCCAGGATAGCCCGGACTAGTGTGCCTAGCTGTTTTAATGTCCATTCAAGTGATTTTCAAAGTAATTAACTATTTGGTGATCTAAGTGACGGCGTGGACGCGACTTCGGACTCGACTTGGCCTAGATCCCAACTAGCATACCAATTGCACTCCATCAGCCATCGGCGACAAGTTCTTTGGCAGAGAAGGAAGTCACCTATGCGTTCATTGTTCGCTACTTCTCTTTTCGCTCGAACTGTCCTTTGAATCCATCACATGCGTCCAAGCCGGGCTGAGTTGTGCTTTAGCATCTGCAATGTTGTGAGTAGCGCCTTTCACCCGAGGCCTTTCCTGCCCCAAGCCAATATGGTTTCCACTCTTCGACGACTGACCATTGATTCTCTGTCCATATATTCACGTCTGAGATTCATGAACGAATAGAAAATCTGGTAGGCATGGAAAGACCTAAAACAAATCCTTGGATACGGGTTCGGTTTAGGCGTTTGTGGCAAGAAACGGAGTCACGAAACCACGTAACGACTGCTCGAGGTAAGAGATAGGATCTATTGGCAACACGCCATCTGAGCAATGGAAGCTTCTTTGATCAGTCTCAATGGTGCTCAGTATTCTGGTGATCCTATCATGTTGTCACAAGCTTCACACCCTCGACCGCAGTTGGCCCCTGAATCCGATACCGATCCGAAGCGAGATCACAGCACACCGCCCAAAACTCCCCGCTGAACGAGAACAAGAGTCCAAGTAAATCTTGATACCCATGTATTTAGCTCAGGCCGTTCTCTTGGCACGGTCGTCGTCCTCCTTCTCGTCTTAATCACATCTTCGGGATGTCCTTCTTGGGAGAGTAGACCCAGGGAACAACCACTAAACCCATAACGTCAGTTTCTTCATTCTCCCTGTGCCTGTTGCTGTCGACTCATGGTCTCTCATGGATCATCGCGGAAATGAAAAACGACTTACTAGCGTAGACCTTGTCGTCGCGGTACAGCAGACGGATGCGGTTCGTGCCGTCGTCCTCGGCGACGATGATCTCGACGTCTTTGCCGTGCTTGGCTAGGATCTCCTGGACATCCCTCTGGATGACGGTGGCGCGGGTGAAGAAGTGCTTGAGCTCGTCATCCATTTTTGCTTGTGGTAGGGGGGTTTGTTCTGGCGTGTGGTTGGGTTTTGGGCTTGGTGATGTGAATGTTTGCTGGTGGGTTGTTTGGCTTGGGAGTTGTGCCGTGGAAGGTTTGAAGACAACCTCAGGCGAGGCAGAATTTTCTGATTGTGTTTTCGAAACAAAACGCAGAAAGAAAGGAAGGTGCTTCGTCTGGGTTGATGGCAGGTGCACTCGCCGAGGGTAGATGCATAAGGCGGCACCCGTCGAGAGATGGGAGTGAAGGGACTCGGGATGGGAGGCAGTTGATACTCGAGCGGCTTTGGGGAAGATAACGGGCCACGGGAAGCAGTCAAGCTTGGCTGCGGGTCGAGAATATCAAGAATACCACCGGTTTCTTCCAAGCCATTCAAGGCTGGTACTGTTGCCCCCCTTATAATTCATCGGTGATCTGATACCTTAATGTCATCAAGGCATGATATAATGTGAAGGAAGACAGAGCCCTTCACTTGTGGAACAAGGGGGTTGGCAAAGACAAAGGGATGGCCAATAACAAATCAGAGTCCTCAAATACAACCTCAAATGCTAGCAATGCTTGAAACATAATGCCAAGAGCATGGGTGCTTATGTTCATTATCAAGAAGAGTGTTGGTATTGGTTTTCTCCGATTTACGCTGCACCGTACGCCTGCCTAGAGACTTTCTCGAGTGTTTTGAGATGAAATCCAAAAACATGATGACCCAGCCTCAATTATATTTCACGCCAAAATCCTCCTGCCCAAAGTCAAAGTTTTCAAGTTCTCTCCCAATTCCGAGAGTGAAATGCTCCGTGTCCCGATGACATGGGCACCCGTCAACCGCTCCCACTGGGCGAAGGACCAAGATTCATAGTCGCCTGAAAAGACGGGTCCAGCTGCAGAGACGGATCTTGCCCTGACCCAAGATCGAACCCATCTTGCGCCTGGTTTGGGTCCCCGGCAGACCCATCCGGCCAGTTCATCGTCATCGTAGCCCAGAGGTCGTGATACACCGGCTGGCCATTCACCATGGTGGAAGCTCCGTTCGGCATCTGCTGCGCCAAGCCATGCGGTCCATTCCGGTTGAAATCTTGATCCCAGATCGGAAAGTACGGGTCCAAAGTTCCATCAAACATCGGACACCCTCGAATGGTCCTCGGTAGCTTGTTCACCGGCGTTTCAATGTTCGCCACGCGGGCCTCATACTTGCGCTTGATCACCGCAAAGATGACTTTGCTCGCAGACAAGACATCCATAGTCTTCGTCGCAGGGGTGAGCTCCTCATGATTTGCCGATAGCCTCGTCAGGTAGGAGTCGAACTGCAGCTGCTCGCGGGCGCGCGCGTGATCCCATTCCGGACACAGTGGCAGAGGAAAGGAGACGCGGATGGCGACGATGACACCTTGTATGAAGCGGCCCCAGTCTATTGAGGCGAAGTAAATGAAGTCCAATTTGTCCAGGGTCAGGATGTAGTCGAAGAAGCTGCGGAGCAGGGTGAGGATCTTCTGGAGGCGGCTGACGGGCATGGGTGGGCCGAGATCACTATCGCCTATTTTTGATGTCGAACGGAGCTGGAAGATCGGGGCTGAGAGGAGATAGATTTCTGTGAAGAAGTTTGCGATGGTCATTGAGTCTTTTTGCTGTTAACACATGTCCGTATCAAAAGGAGCAGGGGGCTTACGTTGATCGTTGAGACTACTGGGTATGTTGCCCTGCCACTCCCTAAACTGGCTTTCAAGACCCAAGTGCATAAAGTGAACTTGCTGCTTGACCTGCTCAGAGTTCGGCCTGACTTTTGCCAACTCTGTCGCCTCCTCAACGATATGTTGCAGGCGAGCCAACCAAGCGAGCATGTGATCACCCTTGAGTGCGGAGGAGTGCTCGAGTATGTCACAGCATGTGCCGGTCCAGGAGGTGTACTGGAGCGCCGACGTGTTTGCCCAGCCGGTTGCAAACCTAGCATCGGTCAGAGAGGTTTTGCGGAAGTACTGTAAGAAAGGCAAGACGTGCGCTGAGATGAGGTAGAAGCAGGCGAGGTAAGCGCGGATGCCGTCGAGCCGATCTGGGGTGACGGGCGACGCGGCGGTGACGCCTGACGGCGGGTCGACGAGCTCAAGATCGTGCAGTATCTCGGCGGCCATGCGGACGTATTGAAATGCCTGCTTGCTCTTTGGGCGAAGATGAAATGGGTACCTGGGCCTGTAAGTGTATGTCCAAAGTCAGTGAGACGGAGGCTGCCTACCATGCTGTGTAGATGAGTAGGCCTTGAAGGAGCTCCAAGGTCCGCTCGCCGCCAGCAACGAACTTGAGGCCAAGTATCTTGCGAAACTCTTCATCGTAAAGCGTGTGTCCTTGTAATGCACTGGAACCTGATGCTGTCGCTAGGATGGCGAGGAGAAGGAAGGGCTTCGTCTTTGATAGTGATGTGATGGTGGCATCGGGCGGCAGGACGACACACGGAAAGTTCTTGAGCATGGTCCGGAATGTCTGCAAGAGTTTCTCGGCCGAGTCGAGGTTGAACTGAGGCTTCAAACCGAAGCTCGATACCGAAACGGAGGGTCCCGACGAGGGGGGTGAAGAAATAGTAGAATGCGAGCCGCTACCAGAGCCGCTGAGGCCAAACATCATGTCAATTGAGTCCTGATCGGAGTCCAACGGTAAGAGTTCCTCCATATACCGCTCGTGGCGCGCGGCAAGACCGTCAACATCATCGGGCTCTTCCAACTGGGGCATCTCAAAGTCGATGCTAAAAGTCTTGGAAGGGCCGGGCGGAGGAGGGGGCCGCGGAGCGTCCTGGTTCCTGTGAAAGAATGAGCATGGGTACAGAGGTTCCGATAGTGCCAAGATGACGGGATACGACCGCGATTGAAGGATTCGACAAGGGGAACGGGATACTCACAGTTTGGATTGACGTGGCCGGCGTGTCCTGGGGCCGGTACGAAAGACGCATTCTCGCTTGAATTCCAGACACCTAATTCGATCGGCCAACGGGTCAGTATGCACATGGACTTATACGCCGAAGCAGATCGGAAGATAGCATCTCGTCTAGCCAAGACGGAGTGGACACACACACCTTCGACATATTCCAGTCTGCACACTAGGCTGGCACTTCACCTTGGCTGCTCTACAGGCCTCGCAGGCGTTCGTGACCCTCTGTCGCGGGGGCGCATTGCTGCTGCCTGTGCCTTCAGGGTCGACATTGGATTCCATCGCGATGGATGAGGAATGAGGGAGGGTCCAGAAGGAACCGGCGGGGTCGGAAGGGTGGACGAGCCGGATGACAGCGTGGGGAGCAGGACCGACAGCGGTTCTGGTACTTGGGGTCCAGCCAGCAGGATGGGAAGAAGGGACGAGGGACGATATCAATTGAGTCGCCGGGTCCGGACGAAGAGGGAGTTAAAGCCGTTGAACGCTTGGACAGCCGGGTCTGCCCCGATTGACGAGGCGATGGCACGAGTGGTTTTGAGGGTATTCCTTGTCGGCCGGGTTCTCGTCGATGGTCAATGACCTGAGCGTCGCGGCGGCGAATGAACGATTGCTTTCAAAGCTCCACGCGTCTATGGGTACGCAGCAGGCATCCGTCTAGTGAGACATCGCGGTGACGGGAGGTCAGCGAAGGACAATGGGATAAGAGCGACCAATGATGTTCCGGTGACCGTCGGATGTTGGCGATTGGCTGGCCGCAACAAACGTCCTCTGGGGAAGAGACGTACGTCGCGCTAATTCGACTCCGCTATTAGGGCGACGGCCAGGGGCCTCGACCGCTTGCAGGCCGACTCTGGACCCTGAGGTGGTGCACGCCGTGCGCCTTTCATCTGCAACGACGTCTGAGGATAAGTTCCGAACCACTTCGGAGTGTTGGGTCGCACAGGCACAGCCGTAGACAATCACATCCCCTGAAATACGACCCAGCTGACGGGTAAGCGGGAACCCCGTTTGAGAGTCGAGTGAGAGCTTGACTTTGTCTCCTGGTTGTTTGAAGCCCGAGTCATTCACTTCCATAGTGGCAACAGCTGGAATCCACTATTTCTCATCTTGCATCCGAATAGCTTCATGTTTACTCTCAGTTCCACAAAGGATAAAATCCTTACAAAGGAACGGCAATTCAAAACCCACCGAAGGTGACAATAAAAACAAAGTCTTGTAATCGGGATCCTACATTATGGTATGCTATTCGACTTCAGCCGCTGGCGTGACTGGGCTTAACGAAGGATGCATCATTACTACTACTGTATGTCCTTGATGTCAGGGTTGTTGCCCTTGAAGATGCGCTCGTACGCATCATCCAGTCCCCATACAAATTTGGAAATGTCGTTGACATGGTACTTGGTCTTCTCATCGTTGTCAAAAACCAAGTGCTCGCCCTGTGTATCGAGATCGATCCCCAGGCCCTTCCAGTTGGGAATATGCACACCTTCACGATGCGCTTGGAAATCCGAGCTTGCGCATCGTGACGAGCAGTAAACTGTGCTTTGGCCTAGCTGCTCCGCGCACTCCTCGCAGATAACAGCTTCTTCTCCGCTGCCGCCCATCTCCTCATCCTCGTCCTTAAGTTGGATGCAGCCTTCGCCGGCAGCGCAGCTATGAGCGCTGTTGAGGTGCTCGTCCTTTCTGCCAGTCAGCTTCTTGTTCTTCTGCCTTGTAGGGAGCATAACTTACGTATCCCTCCTCGTAACACTTCTCCGAGTCAAAGACCGTCCTCTTGGTCAGGCTCAACTCGGCAAAGATGAGACACAACGGGCATGCCAAAACGTCCTCTGGAGGCACCTTGCCCGAGCACACATGGCATGGGGGAAGGTCATAGAGTTCTTTATTGACCTGCGGACCTTGAGGAGGAGGCTGCTGCCGCTTCTGAGCTTTTAGGATCTTATCCTGCTCATGTGCCGCCTGCGCCCTCTTGAGCTCGTTAAGTGTCCGTTTGTGTCTGTCCATGTTGCCGGACGCCTGTGACCTTGCTGGCCTGTCGGCTTCGATTTGAGCCATTACTTCTTCAATATCTGAACCAGATCGTAGCTTCTCCACATATTTCGTACAGGACGGCGGAACTTCGCCCGTCTTTGGATCGCGAAAGAAAACGTCGATGAGGACGTCGTTCTCCTTCTCCGAGGGAAGATTGTCGAACTTTGAAGCCAAATCCTCGAGTTTCGGCGCGTCGTCAACGCCCCTGTTGACAGCCCTACGGACGTCCTCGACAAGAGTAGCGGTTGGCTTCTCTTCGTCCTCCAATGCCGCCTGAAAGTTGGCCCTGCTCATCGCGCCCTCGGCGGTGCGGCCTGCTGCGGTTCTAGGCAGGGTCTCGCGGTACTGTTTTGCCTTCTCCTTGTCGATGCGCCCCTCAATCGCCTTGAGATCTGCTGTGAAGTCCTTCAGTTTGGCGAACAGATTGTCGAGGTCGTTCAAGAATGCGGCGTTGTTAGAGAACCACTCGTCCTTGGAGTCGAGGTATCTGCTTCTCATCGTCTGCACCACTTCCCCATAACAGTCTTTGCAGTGCGCAACGTGGGCCTTTCCATGCTCGTCGGCACATTTCGACTTGATTCTTTCGGCTGATTCGACCGCCTCCTTGTCTCTCCTCCGCTTGTCTTGCAACGCCTTGATCTTGCTCATAGCGACTGCCGTTGCTGGGGCGACAATGGCGATCTGAATGTGTTGATGCTGAGGTGTATGCCCTGACCGATTCTTGAACAACTGTGGATTACGACCACCACAAGTTGATAAGAATGAGTGCGATGATATAAACGGGGGGAAGCTCGGGTTTATGGATAAAGTCTGTTTCTTTGAGAAGTTGAATGTGAAGTTGAGAGAACCAAGAGGTCCGTGGTCGAGGTGAAGTGGATCCTCAGAGCAACCAAGGTCTGGTGCACGGTGCTTCCCTGCCATTTCGGTGAATGTCAGCCGAGCTTCAGCCGGCGCATCCATTGCAGGCAAGGTCCGGTCCTTTCATCTGCCTCAATCTGAACTTTACAGAGTCAACACAAACACCACACTTATCAGCACAGGACAACATGGTTAGTCCATTTCTTCCCTGATATCGCAATGTTGCGCTAACGACGCGTTTGATAGGCCGACAAGCTCCGCAACCAGCAAGAACTCGAGCGCCTGCAAGCCAAGTATATTGGCACAGGACACCCCGACACGACGAGTTGGGAATGGAAGACCAACATCTACCGCGACACCTACTCCTCTATTGCCGGCCACCCACCCATGCTCTCCTACATGGCTTTGGCAGAGAACGAGCCCACGCAGCTCCTTAGAGCCAGACTGATTCGGGTGCGTTCACCTTCTCGGGAAAGCTCGTCCGAAATACAAAGTACAGTCTTGCTAACGTGTTGCCAGAAAATGATGCAACCAGCTGGCCCGCCACCAGTACGCGAAGATTAACCATCCACCGTACCAACATGTCTGGGTTTTACAATTGGGAGACGACAGAACGGCGTTGGGGACATGCTCATTGGGATCATAAAGGAGGGCACAGATACCCTTGATTAATCATTGCGAACAAAGGCTATTCATAAACGCGTAAGCTTGGAATGCTGCGTTCCACTGGGTATTCTTTACAACCTCTTCGACAGACGTCTTTACACCACTCGTGCCCATGGCCATCATCGCGACGGCCCCGGCTCTGGAGCCTCCGACATGTCCACGTCACCCTCTCCATCCTCTCCTTGGATGCCCAAACTGGCGCCTATCTTTCTCTCAAGCGATTCGTCTGCCTGCCCCCCGTATACCGTACGCACCAAACCAGCGACGCCATCGATACCCATCTCCTCCTGTCCCCGCGGCCCGACGAGCCAGGTGATATCCTCGCTACCGTCGTTCGCCTGTGACGCCGGATTCTTCTGCACCTTGCGGACAACATAGCCCTGGGCCTGCATCCGCTTAAGAATATCCTCTGTCTTTTCCGCAGCGACATTGGCTTCGGCGTTGACGCGGTTGAGGTAGCGCCGCAGCTTTTGGTCGGACAGCTCGCCGCTGGACAGCATGATTATGGATATGATGAGGGTGTAGAAGCCAATATACGAAGACTCGTTCTCGGCGCTGGGTGCCTTTGTAGGTGTGATAATCGTGGAGGTGCGGTATTTGGCAGGGAGTGTCGTGGAGAGGACGAAGACGCCGGAGGTGGTCTTGGCCTGGGAGCCGGATTTTAATGCTGCAAGTCGTTAGCTTTCGCCAGATCTAGAGACGATTGGAGAGCATTCTGTAGGCATACCCTGGCGCTTCTCTGCCATTGTAAACTTTTCCTTAACCGCCAGCTCTCGCAGCTCCATACCCCAGACTGTCCGGAGCTGCGATTGCGCCAAGTCGAAGACTTTCCTGAATGATCTTCCCTGGTCTCCAAGAACTGGCAGAACTGTCAGTTGCCATCGATGCCGTGCCCAAACGATGGTTTTCTTTACCTCGCTCCTTGATGCCCTCACGGCGGATCGGAGTTCGTGAAAATTCGCACGCAAGCACGTAGCGCACCAACTTCTTGGCAAGCTGATCTTCCGGGGTGGCGTCGGCCTCAGCGTTCTCCTCGTCCCCATATTCTTCTGCATCTTCGGAATCGTCGTGCGCGCGGCGTTGTCTACGTGCCGGGGCCTCTTCTTCAGACTCGTCTTCGACCTGCTGATTGTCAGCTTTGCCTTCTTTGGCCATCAGTGCATGCCGCGGGGCATACCTGTCTTCTGCGTCGTTGTGTAGGAGGCATCCTGTCTGCGTGAATAATGTAGCCGAATGAAATTCATGTATATCCGCACAAGCCCACCCAGGAGGTATATATCGTTTCAAGAATGCAATCGAAGAAGATCCGATTCGTTGCGGAAGGTTTAGCCACGAAATGATGATCTAGACGCGCTGGGACGCGATTTTGGCAGGCGCACTTTACTTCGCGATCCACTTATCTAATCTCTTATCTTATCAGGTGCCCGCTGCAGTCGCAAAATTTGGGAGCTTTGGCTCGTCATGTCCGAACAATCGTCAAAGGCTCGAATCACTTGTCCCTAACCTTCATTGGCGGGCGCCTTTCTTCCAAATGATTTCTCGAGCAGTTCTTGCTCGAAGTATATGCCTGCGATGCCAGTTGCGACTCCTCGACCGGCCCAGGGCTCTCAGCTCTCACCGAGTGGCACCTTTACGATCCGAGTTCCTCCAGCGACGGCATTATAGTAGTCCCGATTCTGCATGGGATCGCCTCGAGGCGGACTCGCAAACACAGAAAGAAGAGAAGGATGGAGAGAAACCAGGAAGGAATCGAGAGCAATCCAAGGTCAAAAGCGGTCTCGACGAGCATATTGGACGACGTCAAGACCCCGCACCTGTAGAAGACAACATCGCATCGAGTAGCAAGGACGAGAACGAGCCTCCCGCGGCGAAACTAGATGGGCCTCTGTTATTCAAGAAAACATGGCAGGATAAAGGGGACATCAGAAGAATGAGCGGCCGCGTGGTGAAACTCAAGCATGCTGTGCTTCCTGGCAACGCGCTAGGCAAGGTTGCTAGAGCGGTCATCATGCGCGATTCGAATAGGGCCGTCCGCAAGCTGCCCGTCGAGCACATGGCCGCAGAGGAGCAAGTGAATCTTGCTGCAGACTTGGAGAGACAGGCGCAAGAGCTTACAGAGGAGCAATCGCTGGCCAACATTGAGGAGCTGCGTCCCAGCGACCCCATCCTCTACAGGCACGAGTTTGATGAGCTGCTACAGAACCTGCTGAAGGGCTTCACAGTCTCTCAGCTGAAGGCTTATCTTCTGGTTGCGAGCAAGACTGCTCTGAAGAGCTCTGAACGCAAGGAACAGCCGATGTACAGCATTATAAGAGGCACCAAATGCGAGCCTTGGGCGCCGTTACGAAAGCTCAAGATTACTGGGTCGCCCAAGGAAAGAATAGGATTGACTCTGTTGACGGAGGCCTGGGGCCTCCAGATCAGAGAGTACGTCGATGGTAAAGGTGTATTCAGTCCCAGAATTGCCACGAGATTCCTGCGTATGCTTTCAAGTAAGTGACGGTTATCTGACACGTGCCTAGCAGATCATCGACTGACCCATCACAGGAGAAAAGAAGCGCCTCGACGCCATCAGAAGGACGTATCTCGATGCCGAAGAGAAGATTCTTATCGGGCAATCAAGCATTAAGGTCATCGCTACAAAGGCGAAGACAGACACTATCATGAAGGAATTAGAACAGGCGGCCAAGGATACGGTTGTTCAAACCATCGACGACGTCTTTTGGGTCCCTAATGATGACGAGACCGTCACGCTTTTGGAGCATCTAGGCCAGCTCACGAGCACCTTGATCACTCACAAGCCCCAAGAAAAGATTGTGGGTTATCATTGCCAACCGTAAAGGCGACTGTACTGACCAGAAGAATCAGATCGAAGTGGCATGGTTCCGCGACGGGCCCGAGCAAAGAGGCCAAGAACGCCGTGCCGACGTCGTTCGACGTCTCCTGCTCACCGCGCTCTGGCCCAAAGAAGAAACTGTACACCTCAAGGGTCCGAAAGACACTGCATGCCGAAACATTCCCATGGTGATTGGGCGCGAGAGGCTTTCGTGGGTGGACAAGTTGACCCAGTGGTCTCGCTGGGCGAAACCTGTCGGCCGCGACTCCCTTCCTAAACCCTACATTTCAGTGAAACAGAGCGACGTCCTACAAAAGCCCATCGAGGCACCGCCGACGGAGTCGGAATTCCGCGAGAGGAGGAGCAAATCATACACCGCAACCACCGCCAGCTTCGGTCACATTCTGCACAAGAACGCCGACGCCGTCAACGCGGCCGCTGCCGCGAATCCCAGTCCACACATCTTCTCTCCCACCTCCCCTCCTCCCGCCAGCCTCGCTGCCCTGTCCGAAAGACTCAACTCGTCCAAACCCGTCACCACCTCACTCGTCCTCACCTTCCGTGCCCTCCCTTCAATCCATGAGTCAAAACCTGAATATTCCTTCAAGAACCGAGACTTCACCCGGATCCAAAAGCTCGAAAAGCCCAGCGATGCCGTCAAGCCTTCGTCCGGACCTGTTCGTCGTCCGGACCTGCTCGAGCTGCAACTCACGATCCCCGACGACCTACCAGAAGGGCCTCTCATGTGGGACTCATGCCCGAAGCGCCTCGTCGTGGTCGCGGATCAAAACCACACCGACGTCTCCATACCGGATCAGCCCGTCGATCTGCGCATCTCCCAGTCCGATCTGAGGGTCATGTCCGCCTCTGCTCTCGACGACTCCCCCTTCCGCGAGTACATCGACACCGCCGAACTCGACCTCCTCGCGGGACGGCTCGGCCCTCCCCCAATGATACGCATCGCGGACACGCCCTTCAATCCGCCAATCAAGAACCCCTCAGAACCGACGGATTACATGTTCGCGGGTCTGGAGATGCGCCGCACGCTGGAGGCAGACTACCAAGGGCACAAGCTTCTGTACACGAGTGTCCAGGCCGGCCACCACGGCGGTCGGCGCGCAGAGATGGTTCTCGAGGCGCAGCCTGCTGATCCATCTCTGCCCCCAGAGGAGCAAGAGCTCCATGCTGCGAGCTTCCTGAGCCTGGCCAAGGACCTGGCTCAGGGCAAGGTGGTGAAGTGGGTGGGAGAGGTTGATGCTGAGGCAGAGAACCAAAGGAGGTTAGCTGCTGCCGAGCCTGTGGCAGAGCCAGAGGTTTCGGGCACCAGCATGTAAGATGAAGTGGATGGTAAAAGTCAAGCTGTAATATGTATTCTATGTATAACATACAAACAAGCCGTATAAAAAACATCAATAGTTTATGATTCGTCTTTCTCGCAACAATGTGTACCTGATCTTTCGAGGGATTGAGAAGAGACCCCAACCCAGAAAAAGCCTGCCTTGATCACTCATTCAGACAGCGCCAATCCCAGCTCAATCTACCAGCAGTGGGCCACACACGGCTCGAACAGGCGTCTCAGCGAAGATTCCCCAAGGACGGCAAGAGCTAGGAGGCAAAAACGATGCGCACGTCAATATAACAGTACCACGACCGGAGATTCACCGCGTTGGAAATCGTCACAGTCAAACAACATCGACAGAAGCATCACGTCATCAGGTCACAGGCGAGGGGGCACAGCAGTTTGAACTTGGGAATCACTTCTAGGACTCTATTTTTGTGCTAACTAAGCACGTATCATGAGAAGTTTTTTGACGTAATCATCCATCCTTCCTCCCGATATTCGTGCTCCGAGCCATATCATGTGTCCTCATGCCACGCAAAGGGAATTCGTAAAGCCGTAGAAGTGAGTGTCCATAGCTGGTGTGCCACGGAAGAACTCAGAACCCAACCCTGGTGAGTCAAGTAACTTATTTCTTGGCAGCCTTGGCAGCGGACTTGGTGACCTGTTGATGAGAGTGTTAGATGACAAGCGATGAAGAGGAGTGAAGGGTTGAGAACATACCTTGCCGGAACCGCCAGCAGACTTGTCGACGGACTTGATGACACCGACAGCGACGGTCTGACGCATGTCACGGACGGCGAAACGGCCCAGAGGGGGGTAGTCGGTGAAGGGCTCGACGCACATGGGCTTGGAGGGAACCATCTTGACGATGGCGGCGTCACCGGACTTGATGAACTTGGGGTTGTTCTCAACGGACTTGCCGGTACGTCTGTCAATCTTCTCGAGGATCTCGGAGAACTTGCAGGCAATGTGGGCAGTGTGGCAGTCGAGGACGGGGGCGTAGCCAGCACCGACCTGACCGGGGTGGTTGAGGACGATAACCTGGGCGTTGAAGGAAGCAGCGCCGGCAGGGGGGTCGTTCTTGGAGTCACCGGCGACGTTGCCACGGCGAATGTCCTTGACGGAGACGTTCTTCACGTTGAAACCAACGTTGTCACCGGGGACACCCTCAGTAAGCTGCTCGTGGTGCATCTCGACGGACTTGACTTCAGTGGTGACGTTGGCAGGAGCGAAGGTGACGACCATGCCGGGCTTGAGGATACCGGTCTCGATACGGCCGACGGGCACAGTGCCGATACCACCGATCTTGTAGACATCCTGGAGGGGAAGACGGAGGGGCTTGTCGGTGGGACGCTTGGGGGGCTCGATGGAGTCAATGGCCTCGAGGAGGGTCTTGCCGGTGACCTTGCCACCCTTGCCCTCCTTCTCCCAGCCCTTGTACCAAGAAGCGTTGGTGGTGGGGGCAAGCATGTTGTCGCCGTGGAAGCCGGAGATGGGGACGAAGGCAACGGTCTTGGGGTTGTAGCCGACCTTCTTGATGAAGTTGGAGGTCTCCTTGATGATCTCCTGGTAACGGTCCTCAGACCACTTGGTGGTGTCCATCTTGTTGATGGCGACGATGAGCTGCTTGACACCCAGGGTGTAGGCGAGCAGAGCGTGCTCACGGGTCTGGCCATCCTTGGAGATACCAGCCTCGAACTCACCAGTACCGGCAGCGATAATGAGGATAGCGCAGTCGGCCTGGGAAGTACCAGTGATCATGTTCTTGATGAAGTCACGGTGACCGGGAGCGTCTGAGTGCCATGTCAGTGCGTGTGCCTTGTGAGAGAACTGCGCACTGAAGATTTGCGATCCACAAGCGTGGTTTTCGGAGAGCAAATCTTCAGCGGGAGAATGCCAGACTTACCAATGACGGTGACATAGTACTTAGGAGTCTCGAACTTCCAGAGGGCAATGTCGATGGTGATACCACGCTCACGCTCGGCCTTGAGCTTGTCAAGAACCCTGGGAGAAGTTAGAAAATATTCTCAGGGTCGCGAATAAACGGGAATACCCACCAGGCATACTTGAAGGAACCCTTGCCCCTGTCTTTTTGTTAATACTTGAACGATCCATGATGTGATGGGACGGGGTGGAAATACAATTCGGCGGCTTTGGAGAAGTCAGTTTATTGTTCTGATGTAGGTGGATGTGGTTGTGACTTACCCTCCTTCTCGAACTTCTCGATGGTACGCTTGTCGATACCACCGCACTGGTAGATCAAGTGACCAGTGGTGGTCGACTTGCCAGAGTCGACGTGGCCGATGACGACGACGTTGATGTGAGTCTTGTCCTCCTTACCCATTTTGATGGTATTGGATCGAAGAAGTTATGTGTGGTATGTGAAAAAGCTGTTGAGAGAAAGGAAATGTCAGTAGCTGTTGACCCCGCGATGATGTCGCGATCCAAGATACTGGGGAGGGAAACTCACTTTGCAGGTACACTTTCCGTGTGGTATGCTAGACGAAGAGAGAAAGAAAGAAGACGACGAGAAGTTGTGAGGGGTGGAAGAGTTTTTAAAGGATGGGTGGGATGGAGATGGATGGTTGTGGTGGATAGAGGAGGGGAAAAGTTTGTGTCTGAGGTGGACGAGGGTGAGGTGGGCGCTCTAGGAGGGGTTGAAAAGTCTTGCGGCGGGGCAGAGTGGGTCCAGTACCGCTCGCAGATGAATGCCCTAGAATTGTACCACACGCCAGCGATTTTTTTTATTTATTTTCAGATGAAATTGTGAGTTCTGATTGGCTGTTTGTGACCTTTTTGTGTGAGTTCTCGACGAGGTACCTCTGAGGCGTAGCTGGGTTGTCCCTCTCACGTACCACCCCGCCACTCGACCGACCCCACCAAGGCAACCTCCTTCCTCACCTTGAGAAGGCAATCTACGAAAGAGCGGTATTGAAGCGCATGGCAACTTGTGAATAGAGAATCAGGCAGGTCTTTTACTTCGATTTTAGTTTCGATGTATTCACGACCGCTCCTGCCTGACCTTGACATTTAATTGTGAGTCGCGCGAGGACCTTCATAGCCCATGATATCACAGACGAGGGGCACCAGAAAAAAAAAAAGTTGGAGGGGCAATTTCTCGACCGCTGTTCGCGGGGCAACACCTTGCAAACGGGCAGCTACGGTAGCGTGCTGCCGCAGCTATTCAGTGGCCTCACCTTCCCTTCTCAGCCCCCACTCCAGGGAGCTCCAGACTTTCCGCCGCAGATCCAAGAGGTGATGTCAATTGACGGGCTCCTCTCTGGCCCAAAACAAATCCATCACGATGAATTTTCAGGTCGGGAGCTAGTTGCCCGTGTCGTCTTACGGGAAGGAGGGGCGACTAGGGTCGTCCTGCAGTTTGGCCACCTCACCTCACAGTCCTTCCGATCGACCTCGTCCAGCCGTTTGTGGTCCTTGACCTTCTCCCTCCCCCTTTGCCGTCTCAGACCGCGCGCGCTCCAGACACGCAGCACACACAATTTTTTTTCCCTCTCGTGCTTTGTCCCATATGCCAGGCTGCTACGTTTGAGAGACTTGGATGTACTTGTGCGGCGATAAGGCTCCCATGGCCGCCAATTCTGCCCCTCCACCCCTCCTAATCCCTGTCAGTCAGCAAGGTTGCCGCGCAGCCCAACCTGGAACCCCCAGTTGGCAGTGCGTCCCAGGTCTGAGCCCAACTCTTCTTCGGCATGAGTCACGTAGGGATTTTGGCGCTGCTTTGGCACCTCTGGCACTGCTACGGCTGGCTCTCTGGCGCTGGCACCGCTGCGGTCTGCGGCAGAGTGCAACAGACATCATGGTCCATCCTCCCAAAACTCCAAGGCTGCTCCGTGAGGCCTGTCCTTGCCTGGGGCCCCTGTGTCTGCTATCCTTCGGCCTAAATACCATGGAAAACTCGAGATCGTCTTCCTAGTGACAGACTGCACGGCCTCGAGATACGCAAATGCTTGTGACGACGTCCTGCAAGACCAGAACCCCCTAGCGCCTCGCCCCCTTATGACCGCACGCCGACCACACCCTGGCTCACACCGAAGACGCATAAGTCCGAAAATGTGGCTGATGGGCGCGGTCGGTGGTGGGTTTGGTGGGCAGCTGGCAATGCGGGGTTCCTCGCAGAAGCGAAAGGGACAGCAAAAAAAAAAAAAAAA
>JAKMWU010000552.1:0-28179 GCA_025327145.1 Colletotrichum sp. SAR 10_76 | reverse complement strand
CTTAATTAGTAGGGACGCCCTAATTAGGGTAGGGGTTAAGTATATAGGCTATACTACTATAAGGGGAACTAGGCTGGGTAGGCGCTTAGGCTTAATAGAGGTTAGATGCTATAATATAGCAGCCTTAATAAGCTATATATAGCCCTTCCCTAATAAAAATTAGCTATAAGTATATTTTTTTATTTTTTTATATAAATTTAATTTATTTAGGCTAAAAATCTTAAGTAGAATAATAATTAGTAGAGCTAGGGCTAAAAAAGTATTAATAAGCTTATAAGAAAGAAGTAAGTTTAAGAATAAAGGTTAAAAAAGCTTAGCTTTAATAGTTTATACTTAGTATAAGCTTTTAGGCTTAGTAGAGGTATACTATTAGCTAAGCTTAAGGTAACTATCTTACTATTCCCTAATTGCTATAAGTGAGGTTAGTAAATAATATAGCAGGTAAACCTACTTAAGATATAGCATCTTAGTGTTATAGAATAGTAGCCTTATTAGTAGTTAGAATGCTCTATTTTAGCTAAAAGCTAAGTAGCTAAAGTATCTTAACCTAGCTTAAGGTTATTTTAAGGCGCCCTCTTAGTAGAGCTAAGGTTTTAGAAAGATTAAGCTACTATAGTATTAAGTACCTTAAGGACTCTTATTACTTTAAATTTTATTATAATATCTTTTAAGGCTAGGATTCTTCTAGTAGGCTAATAAGGTAACTAGATAAGTAATAAAGACGCTAAGAAGAAGAAAAATATAAAGTATAAGTAGTAGGATAGTACTATAGCGTTATAAGCTATCCTAATTGAGGATAACTTTAGCGAAGAGAATAAGACCTTCTACAGCTAAGTGAGTATCCTTAATATATAAGTTTCTCTTTTCTTGCTCTTTTTTTATTCCCTTTCTCACCTCTCTAAGGTAAGTAATAAGATATTATAAGCTAATAGCTTAATAGGATAATTATAATAATAAAGTGAGAAGCACCTAATTATAAGCTTTAATAGGAGAGTAGAAGTTTAGCTTTATAGCTTTTAGGCTACTTAGGTAGGGTAACCCTCTTAAAGCTATAGTTCTCTAAGATAAGCAGCTTTAGATTCTTTAGGTGAAGAAGAGTAAAATAAATAGTAATAGAGATAGAGTGAAGTTTAGCTTTATTAGCTTTAAGGAGGCTCTTAATAAGTATAATCTATAAGTTTTTAACCTTTTAGCTAGCTTTATTAGGTAGATAGGATATTTACTAATAGGGAATCTTTTTAGAACCTTTAGGGATTAATGCTATACTAAGGATAGTAGTGTAATTATAACTAGTACTAAAATAGAGGAGGCTAAGATAAATAATATAAAATAGAAATAGTAAGTAAGCAACTTAGAAACTTACCTTATTAGTTAACTTTACCTACTTTACTTACCTTACCTTACTAAATATAGCACTTATAGATTAACTAACTTAATAGCGCTTAAAAGGTATATAAGAAATATAAACTAATAGCTAACCTTTACTTTCTTTTATAAGGCTATAGATATAAGGATCTTAGTTTTAATTTATAAGGCGCTTAGGTATAATAAGGTTAAAATTAAAGGTATAATATCTAAGGTATTTAAGTTCTTAGTTATATTATAGTAGGATAATAATATTAAGCTAAACTTTTACTTTTAGTAGTTAGTATACCTTAAAGCTACTAAGGGTTAGCTTAATATATTTACTAAGTATATCTAAGGGGTAAGACTTATAGTCTAGCTTAATAATATAGATATAGCTAAACCCTTATAGCTTAGTTATATAGATTAAGACTTTTTTATAATACTAGCTATTATACTTATTAATCTATTAGAGCTAGCCTTATAGCTATTTATAGCTATTCTATTACTAAAGATTAAGCCTACCTCTTATAAGGTAGGTATAGCTTATATATTAGGGGATAAGTAGAAAAGTAATATAAGCTACTTACTTACTACTATAATATAAGCTTTAGAGAACTTTATAGAGGACTAGCAAAAGTAGATAAATATTAATATCTAGCTTAATAATAACCCTAACTAGCTGCTTAAAGCTAGTTATATAGGTGAAGATAAGTAGGAGTAAGAGGATAGAAGCCTTAATAAGAGTAAGGATAGCCTTAGGGAGTATATTCTATAAGATACTAACTATAGCAGCTCCTTTATATATATACTTATAGTCCTCAGAAGATAGCAGCTTAATAAGTATAAGGATAATAATAGCTATAGCTAGGTTAGAGATAGTTTATCTATATAAAAGCATAGCAACTAGCAGCTTAGTAGGCTTTAGTAGCATAAAAGGCTTATAAGCTATAATAATAATATAAAGTAAGTATAGGTTTAGCTGCTTAAAGTAGACTAAAGAGCTTAGCTAAATATAAGCCTTATTAGTAGGCGCTATAATAATATTAATAATAATAGTTATTATTATTATTATTATTATTATTAGAAGTAGCAGTAGTAGTAGTAGTAGTAGCAGTAGCAGTAGCAGCTAGATAGTTATATTATACCTTACTTTAAAGAAGTAGAGGACGCTAGTAATAAGTAGAGATTTACTAGGCGTAAGATATATATATATACTTAGAAATTAAGGTGATACCTATATAGCTATAATAGGAAATCTTATACTAAGGCGTAAGAAAAATAGGAATTATATAATAAGAGAGAAAGACTAAGAGAGAGAGAGATATAAAGAGAAGCTTAGAGGCTAGGAACTATATAATATAAGATAGTAGGAGGGCTAGTATATACTATAGAAGTTAAATATAATATTATTAAGTGTTTTTAAGTATAATATTATAGTAGTTATAGTAGTAAGAGATTATATACTTTTCCTTCTTAGCTATTACTTTATAATATTCTATTCTATTCTATTCTAAGGTGTTTATATATAGTGTTAGATCTAGGTTTAGGTTTAATTTAAGGTAGGGTGTTTATTACTAGTAGATAGTTTTCTATTATAGCTTTAGCTAGGAGTTCCTTAGAATAAGTAGTAAAGAGCTATAGTAGGGGCTAACCTCTTAGTTAGCAACTTATATTTCTATCTCTATATAAGGTTTAAGATACTACTATCTTCCCTAAAAGTATATACACACCTCTATATAAGTATATAATATAAATAGGATATTATAAGCTTAAGCTGCTTATAAGCTATACCTATTAGTGCTTAAAGATACCTCTAGGTTTTAAGCTCTATTAAGCTATCTTATAGCTAAGCAGTCTTCTAGAGGGTAGGTAGTAAGCAGAAAGAGGCCTATATACCTTATAGAGGTATATTAAGTAGATTTTCTATAAAAGTAAGTATATATATATAATATATATATATATAATTACTAAGTTATAAGATATTAAGATAGGAAATAAATAAATAGAGGGAAGTAAGTATATCTCCTTAAGGATATAGGTTAAATTATATATATATAGTTTATTTCTTAAGCTCTAAGTTATAAGATTAGTTAGTGAGGGTAGGTTTAGTACTTAAGAAAGTAAGATAGCCTATTAAAGCGTAATATTATTTATTTATTATAGTTTTATCTATTTTAGTATAAGAGTGCTAAAAGATTAGTAGAGATTAAAACTAGTAGTTTCTCAGATAGATATACCTAAGTAGAGGAGGTAAGTAGATTTTTAGTTCTTCTAGAGGAAATATCTTATAAGCTTACTTAGGGAATATTATTTCTAAAGTTTACTCTAAATATTACCTACCTTACTTTAGATATTTAGTTTATTCCTATAAGGCATACTAAATGCTAATCTTCCTAGGAAGACTTAATACTAAGCTAGAGGGAAGAAGGAGGTAGAGTTTTAGATCAGTTAGAAGGATATCCTATAAGCTTACTTAGGAAATATTATTCTAAAGTTCGCTCTAAATAAATACCTACTTTACTTTATTCTAAGCAGTTAAGTAGCTCCTTTATAGTTACTTCTAAGCTTATTAAAAGGATAGTTTTAAAAGTTCTTACTTAAAGTTACTACTTATTAAGTTAGCTTAAGCTATCTAAAGGCTTATTCCTCAGATTAATACTAAGTTGCTAGAGGTTTAGCTCTAAGAGGGTTCTTTTAGTAATATCTTAAAAGTAGCCTAAAAGTTACTATATAGTAAGGGTTAAATAGAGAGAGAGGGAGTAAGAGGTTTAAGTTTAAATATTAGCCTCATAGCTAGTATAATTAACACTTTATATAAGCTTATATAATAATAGTAGAGACGCCTAAGTGAGGTCTTATAGTAAGTATAATAGCTAATTTAGCTAGGCTAAAGTAGATAGCATAATATATAACCTAAGTGGTTTCTAAGTAGCACTCTTAAACCTATAGGTTATATAGGGGATATTATGCTTATGCTAAAGCCTAAGGCTTAGCTAGGAGGGCTGCTTTTTATATAGATAGTTACCCTTTAGGGGTAGGTAAGTAAGGTAATAGTAGATATTAGGTAGTAGTAGTAGCGCTAGCTAGGTATATATTAGATAGCTTTACTAAGGGGATCTTACCCCCCCTAACCTTCTACCTACTTAATAGTAGGTTATAATAGGTAGTTACCTAAAGAAGCTATAGTTTAAATAGTAGGGGATAATTTAGCGTAAAAGTATAAGGCTTTAGGTCTATAAGCTTAGAGCTTTAAATAGCTATTAGCTGAAATAATAACCCTTTTTAAGGCTTACTATAGGCTTTAGTATAGGAGTAGGGGGTTAAAATAAAACCTAATAGATGCTTAAGGCTAGGTAATATAAGCGTAGAGGGGTAGCAGCTATAACTATATCTATTATACCTATTCTATAGGTTAGGGGCTATAAAAGGAAAAGAAAAGAAAAAGAAAAGAAAGAAAAAAAGAGGAAGGAAAGAAAGAAAAGAAAGAGAAAGGGGGAAAGGATAAAAAGGAAGGCGTCTTCTTCTACTCTTAATATATAGTTTCTTTAATATCTCCTAGAGGCGTTTTATCTAAGACTATAAAGGTATAGAGAGGTATATATACCTCTTTCTTAAACTATCTACTATTCTATTAAGGCTAAGGAAGGTATTAAGGAAAGGGGGTAGGAAGCTATAAGTAGTTATAATATTATTATTCTTTTTGCTTATTTTTATTTATTTTACTTTATATCTTATATTCTTTATTCTCACTATATACTTAAGCTTTATAGCTTTAGACTTCTATTTCTAATAATCCCTCTTAGAGGTTATAACTAAAGATTATAATAATAATAACTTAAATTTACCTTAAAGTAAAGCGTTTTATAAGATCTATAGTAGTAGCTTATAGAAATCCTTAATACTCTTTAAAGCCTTTAGAGTTAGCTCTAGAGGGTATTTAGAAGCTCCTATTTAGGGGGTTTACCTAAATATAACTATTTTAAGTTTAAGTAAAAAAACCTATATCTTTATATATTATAGAGAGACCTATAGAGGTCTTAGTAAGCATTCTATCTATATAGTAGAGTATCTATAGGGGAGAAAGAGGGAGGAGAAGTAAGTAAATTAAAATAGTATAAAGCTGTTTTCTCTCTATTTAAATTTACTTTATAAACTTAAAGAGTGTTTATAATATATTATTAGATTTGAGGAAAGTAAAGGAGTAGAAGAAGATAGAGTAGGGGAAGGAGGAAAAGAAAGAGAAAGAGGAAAAGAGAGAGAGAGAAAGCTCTTTATAAAGAATAAGCTAGATAGAATAATAAAGTAAAATAAAAAAGTAGAAAGGGTTATAAAGTAAATAATAAGGTTAAGGTAGAGTTAAAATTATAGTTAGTAAGTTTTAAGGGATAAAAAAAAAGAAAGAAAGTTAAGGGATAGAAATAGAGAAGATTAGAGAGAAATTTAAAGAATAAATTCTTTTTAATTTAATTTAAAGTTTTTAAGTTTTTTTCTTTAGCTTTCTTTTTTTTCTTTCTTTTTTTCTCTCTTTTTCTTTTTTTTTTTTTGTTTTGTTTTTTTGTTTTTTTTTTTTGTTTTTTTTTTTGTTTTTTTTTTTTTTTTTTTTTTTTTTTGGGTTTTTTTTTTTTTTTTTTTTTTTGTTTTTTTTTTTTTTTTTTTTTTTTTTTTTCCCTTCTCTTAATGGAAGCTTGTGATGGAAACAGCCACAGCAGATGTAAGTATTTTTCTAAGGAGTCGAAACTATTACGGAATTGTGGGAGGGCGGCTTGGTTTTGATACATGCCTCCTGGCCAGGTATCGTACCGAGTTACATCCCACAAGAGGCAACCCGGTACACTACTAGACTTGTCTTCCATCTACCTGCCTGCCAATCTGCCAACCTGCCACCTATCTACCCAAGCTTAGGTCCGAGGTCTTGCATATTCGGTAGTAGGGCTGCCTCTGCTGTAAGTCTCTACGTGAGGTAGCCTTGGTCAGAGGGGGTCAGAAGCGTCGCCTCGTCTCGTCCCGTCTCGACTTGGTGCTTCCGTTACTTTAGCTTCCCAACAAGGAGCCCAGCTTCCCTTTTCCTTCCCAAACTCCTGCTCGACCAACTTCTCTTTTCCAACTCTTTCTCTTTCTCACACCGAACCGAATTGCTGCACATCCACCGCGTGCCATTCCTCGCTCGCCTCTAATCGACCGGCTCCATCCTTCATCTTCCTCTTCTTCACCGGCGTAACTCACCCGGCCCCTTTCCTCAGTGCCTGTCCAGTTTTTCGACCTTCGATCTAAATCAGGTCCTGCTATCTCTCTTCTTTATTCTATTTCTGAGAACGACTGTCAACCGAGGTCTGGCAACGAGTTTGCGTGCAAAATCCCCGGATCATTCGCATCGACAGCGTCAACGTCGACGTCAACGTCGACGTCAACGTCAACCACTGCAGTAACTGAGTCGCAGCTACAGCCGCAATCATGGCGTGGGGCAAGAAAGTGCAGCCCCAGCCCTCGACGATTAGGTGAGTGAAACCAATAAAGACGACAAAGGGCGCACGGAGAGAACGAGGGCAAGCGCAACGCGCTTACGCACGACTTCCGTGTCGCATTGCCATTCCCGACCTGGCGCACTCTGCGCAAATTGAAATCTCACGGGGCGCGACTGTTGAAAAGGCTCAACTTGCTGACACAAACCTTGCGCTCGCGCACCTACAGTCAAATTCTACCACTCATCATCACCTTCGCCTTTATTGGTGGTGTTGCTTGGGTGCTCTGGCAAGTTTACATTTCTGTGGGCAAGATCCAGGAATCAGCCTCGGAGAAGATGGGCAAGAAGAACGTCGTCTTCACTAAGGACGGTGTTCGCGTCGGCGTCAAGCACACTTCCAACGAGCGATACGTCGACCAGACCCAAAATTGGGTCGTCAAAGCCTGGAATCTCAGCGGCAATACTGTTGGGCAGATAAAGAAGACCAAGTAACCAGTGTGTGTGCCTTCCTGTGTTGTCGGCGATACCTCCGTTGGTAGTCCAGCCGGAAGTCCAGCCGGATCAACACGTCTTGGCCGCCCGCGCATGCTGGAAGAATGCGACAGAGCAGACAGCAGCAAGTCGAGACGGAGATGAGAACGTCAAGAACGAACATGGCAGCAACATTTCTTGGCAGCGAAGGGGTGTCTGGTGGCGGATCTGTCATCAGGTGTGGCGACGTCGAAAAGATTCCCAGCAGGATGCGATCGTCGAAATACCATTAGGACATGCAATGGTCCAGTACGGATACCTACCAACGTCGAGTCTTCTCTGGGGGAAGGCAGCGTCGAAAGCCCAACGGCAATCGCTTGAGCGCCGAACGGCCGTCGCCGAAGTCGTGGGTTAGGACGGACGGAAGCGGGGTCGTCTTCCACGCAGAAAGTCTGTCTTGGCAGTACTGCCGGGTTCTGCTGGTGGTTACGCACTGATACTGTGCCAGCGTTTGCGTTTTCTACGACGTACATACTAGCAGATGGCCAGCAATGCACTTGGTGTCACAACGATAATGCAGCCAACGAACTTTGAGAAAACGTTGCGTTGATAGGGCATTCATTCATTCAGTCTCTACCAGGAATGCGCCATACCGTGAACACTGACTTTGCAATAAGGATTGGATTGTTTGGTCAATGATATCACCTCCAAAGCCAACATAGCCAACATGGTAAACAATCAGAACGCCGTGGTATCAAATCCCCTCGAAATCTGCGCTGCTCAAACCCTCGCGGGCTGGCAGATGCCTCTCCCAACTTTTGCTCATACCGTCAACAAATCATTGCTCTAATTTCAGGTGATTGTTGTTTCGTAACACGGGGGAAGGTCTCGTTTTAGAAAGGACGACAAGTGGGAATGCATGACCAAGATAGAAGACGACGACGAAGACGACGTGTGAGCCAGCTCGCAAAATTTCCACAGGCCCGCCTCCGCAGAGTGTCCTTGTTCTGGATTGGTGAATCATTGCGGTCCGGACCGCACCGTCAACCAGTTCTGCGCCACCCACTGTCCTGCCTGGCCTGCGGTTCCAGTGGCTTTTGCAAGTAGCTCTGCCTTGTGCTTTTCTACAAACTCCTTCTGCATAGCCTCGCGTTGCTGAAGAGGGTTCATGGAGTAGCCCGCGGTTGGAGGAGCATATCTCGCTGACAGGAGCTTCTCAAAGTTGTGAGCTTGTGGGTAGGGCTGCGCCATCAAGCCGTCTCTTCTGATGAGCATTGACGGGATACGAACTTGCAACTACAGAAGGCTGTTAGTCTAACTCGGCGACCAGTTTGTGAGTGTATCAATGAACTTGCCTGTGATAGAATATGAGCGTACTTAACACCCAGCTCGTCGCCGATGAACTTTAGTCGACCAACCACCCAAGCTCTTTGGGCGTCCGTCGTGTAGTCTTGGCCGTGTAGACATGCCAGCGGCCACGTGAGGAAGTAACCGGGAAGACCTTTTTGGGATTCTTCCAAGCCACAAGCGAAGCCGGAGATGTTTGCTCGCTCTAGAAGCTCGGGACGCTTCAAGTGCCAGCCGAGGTGGTATGGTACCGAAGCGATGATGTCGCTGATGGTGTCGACACATGTGCGTGCCGCCGTCGCGTACTCTGGGGTTGTACGATAGTCGACGGGCGAGCAGACCCACGCGGCGCAACGGACGATGACCGACGCAAGAATCAGGCGGGATACTCGTGCCATGTTCCAAACACTGGCAATCCAGAAATCTTGGTACACATCTACCCTCCCCGGGAACACCTCGGCCTTGGTATAGTCCCCATTGGGAACGTTGTCTTCCCATGCCACGGTTGTGTACTGAAAGTAGTCTGGCGTGTTTCTCATCCAATTCACGAACTCTTGATCAACTGTCTGCGCCCGACGAATCATGTCAAGCATGATGTCAATATTTTCGGGGCTTCTGGCCACAGTCGACATCAGACGGGTGACCTCGGCACGCAATTCGGCAGTCTTGATATTTAATCGCTGGCATTGTGCGGCTGACTCGTCCTTGACCGCATCGCTGAGCCACCACTCTACGCCCATGATGGGTGCCGTGCCCGTACTCAGGGTGTGTATGATCATTTGGGTTCGTACCGCGATGAAGAGAAGTAGACCAGTCTTGGTTCGTAGTTGTTTGCGGCCGCGAGCTTTGACCAGTTGAATTGCTCCTTCAATGTGCGAGCCCCAAGCAAACATACCCATTTGACGGGCTGTCATATTCTCGAAGAGGCCAAGCATGAGAACGGAGGCCAACGTGGCGTCCGACTTGGACTGGTCGGGGTCCTGGAGGGCTATATGTGTCGCTGCGAGTGCCTTCGTGTAGTGGCCCAGGGCCTTGTCGCTGAGCCCAGTCCCGGCAGCGTTCGGCCGATTGCCTAGCGAGGCAAGAGCACACGCGTTGAAAGCATGCTGTAGATGGTGATTGCCCTGATCATGCTTGAGTAGAGGCAGCAAATATTCCATGAAGCCACGAGTGCTGCCCTGCCGGGGCAAAAGGACGTAGTTGGCAACGAAGTGACATGATGCCATTTGCTCCACGGGCACATTCAGGCCGGGGCTCACGGCGGCTGGGGAGTCGGCTTCCTTCTTGAATGTGGGAGAGATGACCTTCTCGGACCCTGACGATGGCGAGTCGACATCCTTTCCCTTCTGTGCCAGCGCCTTGCGGTTTGCCTTCTGGGCCCTCCTCTCTGTCGCCTTGGTCTCGTTACGAAAGACCAGATCGAATTCGTCTTTGTATCCAGGACATTGTCGGCGAGACTTGGCGCATTGGTTGCACGTAGGCTTCGTCTCGTCACACTTTGCGGCAGACACAGCTTAGTCAGTATAAAGGACACCATGGCGGCTCACTGTCATATGCTGCAATAACTCACCTTTATCCTTCGGGTTCTACACATCTGGCAGCCCCTCGAGGGCTTTCCGCAATAAACCATGGCGTTGGATATCAGAGTCGATTTGTTCCGGCGTCGAAAAGTAGTCGAAGTCAAGGCACGGGTCGTGTGTCTTCAATGTGACAGCAATGAAGTAAACGTACTCGGTTCGGACGCCTCGTAAAGTTCGTCGGGTTGGTAGAGCGGCGAAATTATTAAAGTGTGAACCAGCGTGCAAATCACGCTGACGGTAGATCAGGGTGAAGATGGAAGATCGACAGGTAACTTCTAGACCGCGAGGGCGGCGACATGAAACTCGAGAGATGGGCGACTTATTTCGGAACGTGGACAAGGTGAACGTCAATCTGAAAGAATGAGAAAGCCGGCAACCATGCGAATGTTTGGGAGCAAGACTCGGGAACAGGTCGGGCCCGGGGGCGCGTGTTCGTGTTGAGATGATGGGGTAGTTAGCAGGTGGCGAGGAAGACGGCAACGTATGTGTATCCACGGCAAGTCGAAACCACAATGTCGGGCAGTGGACAAGACGAGTTGATGTTTGCCTGGTCGTTTTCAAGAACCAATGGGAGGTGAGAGGAACAGACGTTTTCTATGCGATGTTCCTGACGTGGATGAGGGAAGATTGGGCGGAGGATGGCAGGTGTGGACGAGATACAAGAATGCCAGAGAGGCGCATAGATGAGAGTCTTCCAAGCCACTCCGGTGGTGTTTGAGAACCGGCGGTGTTGCGAGTCTCACTGGGCCTGTTTCCCTGCTGGGTCTGGGGGTGACCGTGGTTTAGAGGATCCGGGGTGGTCCTGGTCCGGCCACAGCCCAAGATGGGATTGAGGTTGCAGGGTGTGCGTCGTCGAGTAGCGTTCGGTTAGAAAGAATGAACCAGAAGAGGTCCTGGAGAACTGATTGAAGCAGCAGAAACCCGCCTTGAGGGTGAGCAGGATATGGTTATGTTAAGCAAAGCCAGCGTATGAAGACCGTGGGTAGTGATTGAGTGGCACAGGCTGTGTACGTAGGCAAGCTGGTGAAGGTCGGCAGGAAATGGAAAGACAGATCGGCGAACCCCTCTGGGGCGGCCTGGAGAAGCGCAGCGTTGATTGGGTTCTATGTGTCGTTCGTGCGTTGTTCTTTCGGAAGGGGCGTTTTCTTCTTTTCTTTTTCGGCACCGGATTTTGCAGGGCCGTATTGGAAGACGAGAAAGTAGCAAGTCACCCCCGGAAGAAAAACATCAATAGAGGCTGTTCTTTCAGACGCAGCGCAGGGCCCGGCGGCACATACAAGTACTTGTAGGGCGTCCCGATCCAACGTCTCTTCAAACACTCAAGTACAGTGGAGACGGAACTTTGGAGAGGGGCTTCAGCCCCTCTTCGCCCGTCGGATTAGACTTGCCCTGGCTAGTGCTAGTGCATGTGGCTAGCCTGTAGCAGGCGATGCGTTGCATTGGGAGGGGTAGAGGGAAATGATTGTGAATTGTGGTGGGGACTCGGGGAGGTGGGAAGAGACGTGGAAGCACAGCACAGCACAGCACAGCACAGCACAGCACATTACTATGTACCAGCACCAGACCAGCGATCAAGAGAAGGGGGAGCAGACAGGGGATAGTGATGCGCAAGGGGGAGGGAAGACTCGGTACTTGCAAACTAAGAGTAACGTGCCTAGCTAGGTACTTTACCTCCTGCGTAGGTAGGTAGGTAAGGTACTAAAGCTACTATGCAGTGGAACAGAGCTCACCTCAGAGTACCTACTCTGTAGGTAGGGTACTTTACGCCGCACACTAAGGTAGATAGGTGCCTTAGGTTCCTGAGGGAGGTGGGCACTGTGCTACTGCGTAGGTAGGTAGCATATTGGGGACGTGACAGGGGAGCCGCTTTGACAATGGGCTGCAGATCCGACACTTCGTTGGTTGACACGAAGGACAACGGGAGAGAGAAGACGAGTGCGAGTACAACTCGCTGAAGGGGGGAGAGGTACGAGTGGGATGGGTGGGGTGGGTGGGAGGAAGACCAGTAGTCGTCGCAGAAAGCGCGACAGCGAGGGGGAGCAGAACCTGGTTCACAAAGCTTGCGGCCAGGATATGCCCAGCACGACGAAGCACCAAGACGTCGGGGACTCGGGCACCCGGTTAACAAAAAAAGCCGCACACTATACGCCACCTACCTCACCACTCTACTACCCATTTTTTCCCCTCAGCACTACTATATTTACCGTTTTTTTTACTGATTTTTTCTCTATTAATTAACCTATATAAAAATAGCTTATACTTATTACAATATACTAAAAAAGGCTAAAATTTAAAGCGTAATTAAGTTTATATAAAAAATTAACTTTATATACCCTAAATAGTAGATTTTTAACTACTATAACGTTAAAAGATAATAGAGGTATAAGATACTTAAGGACTCCCTATACTACTTCTATTATAACTCCTATTATAATAAAACTAAAAGGTATAAGTAGCTTCTATTAGATAAAGATATCTATTAAATAAAGTAGTTATTATAGGATACTAGATAAAACGCTTAAACTTTTATTTAGTAGAGCTTATTTATAAAAGTAAGGCTTAAAGTTAACTACTATTAGTAAACTATTTAATAAGTAATAAATACTCTTAGCTATTATAAATATATTACTTACTATAAAAATTAGGTTAATCTATATACTACTAAAAATTATATTAATAAAATAAGAGAGCTTCTAGAGTAATACTTTACTATTAATTATTAGTAAATAATATAGTTTTCTAATAAATATTACTTTAGCTTAAGCCTAGAGGGAAGGATTTATATTATATATAAACCTAAAGAGTATTTTTATTTAGAGTATATCTAAGAAGTTAACTTCCCCTAAAATAAGTATTATAAATATATCTATATATAAGGGGTAGTTAGGTATAAGTTTAAGAGCAAATTAGTATTTTATAATATAAGTAACTATAATAATAAAATAAGTTATAAGTACTATATAGAATAGATTTTTAAGCTTTACGTTAAATATTAGTTTAACTATAGTAATTTATTTATATTAGAGGAGGATAGAGACTCTAGCTATAGCTTTTTATAGAGGAATAAGGTCTAAACTTAGAAAATAGACTATAAGTTAAGTTACTATTTTAACTATTATAATAATTTAGATTAGAGTTTAGTTAAGAATTACTAAGAGGTTCTAAAAGAGATTATTAAGTAATACTCTTATTAAAAAGAAAGTAATATTAAGGAACTAATAGAAGAGGTATAATACTATAAATTTAAGTAGCTATCTATTAATAAGTAGGTAGATTTAATACCCTTAAAGCTTAAAGAGATAATTATATAAAAGGGCTAAATAACCTATTAGTAGTTTAAGCGATTAATTATTAAAAAAGAATTATTTTGCTAGCTAGATTAGTATAATTAATAATAGGTTACTAGCGCTAAAAGGGGTGCAATAGGGTGGGTGTGTTATGGTGTGCAGCTTTTTTTGTTAACCAGGTGTCGGGGAAGGGCCGCGTTGTGGTGAGGTCAGCTAAGTTTGGTTTGCTTTTCAACGCTTTGCTCCGAACGACCCAACCTGAGTGTATCTCATCTACGTGTCTACCTACCTAGGTAGGCCCTCAGCTGGGCTTAAGTCTTGACAGCTCACGTCCGGTCCTGACCAGGGCTGATGGCGGCTGACGGGCGTTGTCTGCCCCAGCAGCCTGGCAAACAGCTTTGAACCAAGTCATGAATTCAAGCGCCGGAGAAAACCACAGTGGCCGTTTGCGTTGGGCTCGGTTTCTGTCAGTCTCCAGTGCTCTGGTTGGTGGCGCAGACACTTCTCGGCAGGCTACCCCGACGGCGCTGACTAGCGTGCCGAGGTCTCTGGACGGTTTCACCTGGGCTTGTTCTTCCTGTTCTGCATACTAGGTAATTCGTATGTACGTAGGAGGTAAGTACACTACAGGTGACAGCTTCTTCCTCATCACCGAGGCCCCTGGCTGAACGGTTTATTAGACGCATGCTACTGCTGATATCAACGACGGGTACTTCCGCGTCTCAAAGCCCAGCGATTTTGTGGGGGCGCTTAACCTGCGATGCCGTGCTGCTCCAAGAGGCGTATGGCCGAGACAAGTGGACTGAGACATGCGTGCCTCTCCATTCATGCGGATATCGTAGATAGCAAGCTTTTCTGTTCATCTTTGATGGACATGCAGGAAACAGGCAAGGCAAGATAAGCCAAAACGAGACATGGCAAATCCCGAAGGTCACTCGACTAGACCCCACTTTGTCACATTGTCAAGGGCCAGAGACAAAGGCAATTGTGATTGACCATCGGCCAGCAGATGACGACGAGTCGGCCCTCCTTGGGTTCGAGAACAGATGAAAGGCGTGTTTCGCTGCGTATAGATGACGGTTGTGGTTACACAGTTCAAGGAAGCTCGTTGTCTTAATAGACGTCCAAGTTTAAGCTCAGGCGACACGACTCAAGAGATTCGAATACCTGATATGTCACTAGTAATTACTGCGCAGTATCCATACGGACAATCGACCAACCCACAGACCTGCCCCGCCTCTCCAGAGGCACCTCAGCAGATGCGCTCTCTTGATGCGACGATGGTGGTGACTTCTGACGGCAAATTCCTTGATCGTCCCATCACAGTTCATACTTCCCGGAGGTGGACGCCCGAAGCATTGTAGTATAACAGCCCCTGGTTTTGAACAGTACGCAGTCTTGTGCTTGCTGTCTTGCATAGCCCGCAACGGGTGTGCAAAGTTCAGTTCAGACGCCCAGTCGAACGACAATTGGGTTGGCACCGGGTCAGGATGAAGGCTACCCGCCGCATTACCGCAGGCTCTCCAGAAGCTCAAGTAAAACCGTGCGAGGTCTCATCGTGCCAACCGTCTCCGGCTCCCTCTGCAACTACGGAAAGCTATGTCAATACGTCGGTCTCCTGAGTCTAGGTCATCGGGGTTTATAACTTCGCCGTTGCCGTTGTCGAGGTTGTTGGTAGGCCGGACACACGACACCGCCGTCCCTGACAGAGACCGGAGGATTATCCTTTACCGTGACCCAGACCCGAGAAACGCTACTCGCCGGGCATTTCTTCCGAAACGCCAAACACCAGACGTCGAGTTCCCTGTCCGTCCCTGCCTGGCTATCTTACCAAGCATACGCTCTAGTTCTAGATCGCCCAATATCCGGTCTCCGGGGGAAGCGGTCCTAGTTGGACTGGTCGATCACGGTGACCCGTGCCGGGGTTCCTAGATCTTGAGATAACGCACAGGAACACTGTGATTTCACTCGGTACTGTTCGTGTACGCAGCACTTTGTATCCTGCAGAGACAACAACGCGGGCAGTCGGTCGCAAGGATCAGCAGGGACAGCGGACTGTAGTACTTTATCCGTCACAAGCCGACCCGACTTAACAAAGAATGCACCTACGAGTACCGACCCTCATCCATAGAACGCAGTGTTGTGAAGCCGAAGCCTCAGTGAAAACCATCCCATCCCGCTACACCCCAGCGTACACATCCGTATTTCTTCGCTGACTGTTTCTTCTTGTGCTCCATTACCTATGAGCGAAATCATGACTGTTGCGAAGGCACGTGATTGGCCAGCCTCGCGTTAGGTACTTCAGAGACAGCACATTCATGCTCCTCGAAAACCCCCGCGGTACTGTGTATGTTTCCATCTGCACACAAATAATCACGTCCACTCTGTGATCAATCACCGGCATCGAATGCCCTCTTCATGCTCTCTTCATGCCCTATTCGCTGTGCAGGAATGCCGACACAAAAATTCTCCACGTAAATATCCTAACCTTCATACTTTTGCAACTCAGGGCAACGCGGGCACCCCTCCTCGAGTCGACCCAAACCTGTGGAACAACCATTCTCCTGCGAAAGATTTAAGAAAAACCCGGCCGAGGCACAAACTGGAAAGGAAGAAAGAACCAGCGTACCAGACGTCGGCCATGTAGTTAGTGGAGCAGCGCAAACCAACGAATGGCTCCCGGTCTCAGATGCCCATCTCTTCAATGCCTCGGCCGAAGAAGAAAAAGCAGCGTCAAGCAATTGCCCCCTCCTTCGATTTTTACCCCTCCACTCTCCTCGAATAATGCGTTGCGAGTGGCCATGTGGTTTTCCATGGGCAGTGCTCCATTTGCCTACGTTGGGAAGACTTTGGGTCTATGCTGTACGCTGCTTGGTTTGGCCGAATGCGAATCAGAGGGCCCAATCGAGGTATACGAGAGGCTTGCAGGTTGCACTTGATACTCGATGCCGATCCTATGTCGCCAGGAACAAGTCCCGACATACATCCGTGTAATACTACGATGAACAGCTTGGACTACGTGTCAATTACCGAGGTCGAGACTTGTCATCTATTTGTTTCATTTGCTCCTCCCTCTTCGCGTCAGTTTACACTCTACCCGTAAATTCAACCAAACAACCCTTCGCAAGGAAGTAGCTGCTGTGGCCGACGGCCTTCATGAAGTACATAAACGTCTCTCCTGCCGGGTACGGATGATCCATCGGCCGAAGCTGCGGATCGATCCCCCGTTACTTTCCGGCTGACCAGTCAGAGTTGCTCCAGCTATGCCGGCCAATGTGCCGGGACCCCGGATGAAGCCATCTCAGTACGGCAATGCTTGCGGCCCTGCACCTGCATGTCGCTCTCCATATATCGGGTTTGCCCCTAGCGAATTAAATTTCTTGTCGCTCACGTTCAGGTACTCTCTATGAACTTGCTATTATGAATACTCACGTTGTCACAAGCAGGTTCCTACTGGCACAGTATCACTGTTGCTTGCACCTGTCCCTGACAACAAGGAGCATATCGCGTGAGCGGGCGACTTACAATATCCAACGTTAGAGACTTCAGCCGGTGGCTCAGCTTCTGTACGGCTCATGTACAACAATCTAGGCAGCGAAACTAGCAATGTTGATGTATCCGTATGCTGCTCTGGAGATATGACTGAGGGTAGAGCCTGTGGTCGGAACGGTACAACATCAATCAGTGTGCCTCGAAAAGCGTTGGTATCTTATTTTCCTTCTTCCCTTTTAACCTTCCCAATCCAGTGCCAAGGCACCTATTCCCAGGCGTTACCCCTCGACCATGTCTATACAACGTTGACCCAAACTGTGTATGCAGGCTTTCTCGGTAAGCGGCTCCGTAGATGCACAGCCAGTCGCCAAACGCAGGGGGAACCGTCAAAATTTCCATACTGAGCACATGCGTGTCTTTCCCGCCTGCCCCTCCTCCCCCTGTCCTCCTCCGCGGCAGACAGCGCATATCAACAGGATCCGATCATCACAGGATTCACTAGCCCTCGAATAAGTTGGCCACGCCCTCAAGGCCATCTGGCGTGCCTTGCCTCGCTCCGGTGACCGCTCCGCTACGTGTAGCCGACTCATTCGCGGGCGTCATGAATTCTTGCGCCATCTTACTGCGATTTGATCTCTTGACTCGCCCGAAACTGCTGGTCTTGGGCAATTTTCCCTGCTCTGCAATGCTTATTCCCTTGAGATCTTTGAGAAGGTCAAGCACAAGTGCTCTTTGCTGGCGTGTGTGGGATGCTGGCTTCGACGCAAAATCGTTCAGCTTTTCGAGATCAGCTACTTTGATGTTGGGTAGCGAAAGGAGGACGTCTCTGGGCGTGCTAGTCGAGGGGCTGTAATAAACCACTATGGAGGCAATTAATGAGGCCAGGTCCTTCTGAAGGTCTACGAAGTAGGGCTCATGGAATGAGTTGATGCAAGCTTGGAGCACTTCCGATGAGATGTACTCCCTGATTGCGGACGCTGCTTCGGAGGAAATTGGCGTCGGGTCAAGAGAAGAATCCTTGCCGCTGGGAGTGGAGTTATGGCCCTCGTGCGCAGGTACAGATTTTGGCGAGTTCGGTTCCGACTGATGGAAGTCTGGAACAATAGATCGAAATACCCGCAAAATTATGCTACAGCATCGCGTGTCTCTCATCCGGATTGCGTGAGTGCAGAAGAGAAGGAGCGGCTCCACAATCGTAGACTGCATCAAGCAAAATTTCCTCAATGACGGATACCTGCGAGGTGGCTCGTGACCATTTTGTGATCTTAGTAACGGAGGGTCTGAGTTCAATGTTAGTACTCCATACCGGGATAGCAATGCAGAAATACCGCCGAAAAGCCTTAGACTGCATCTCCAAGCCGAGGTTCGGAACGCGTGGGCAACTCTAAGCGGGGATGTCTCAAGCAAACTGAACCAAGTGGTTCAGAGGAGATTGCAGGAGACTGGAACACATGGCTGAATGAAGAAACGACAGAGAGAGGCGAATCATGAGAGGTGGAAAGACACTACTTACTTCTCTTAGTGGGATCCAGGAAATCCGCCACCATGATCACGGCAGTGTAAGTGACCTGGCGCAAGATGCTTTCCGATTTCATCTCCTCAGTAAGCGCATCCCCAGCAGCGTCAATTGCTTGTTGGCGCTCCAGCTTCTCCCACTCCGAGTTGATCTTTGCATCCATCTGTTGGAAGCAAGCTGCAAGGAGTGGGGGAAGGAAGTGCTCACGTTGCTCTAGTGGACAATCGTCCACCAGATAACGCACGAGATTCAGCAGGTTGATCTGCTGATGTGCAGAGAGATAGAAAGAATTTTGGAAAAGCGCTTGTGCAAGGGGGTTCGGCAGTTCGCTGAAGCCATAGAACTGCATCTCCAAACGGCTCATGCAGTAGATAATGGCATAGCATGTTTCTCGTACGAACCTCACGCTTCCTCTTATCGTCGAAGCGAGCCCTTCGAGAGTGTGTTTCTTGTCCATGACGCGGGCATAGAATTCATCTTTGCTGCCCTCAGAAATTCCCGCCTGCCAAAAACGATCACTGAGAACGCCGCCAACAACAGACCGCATTTCAGGGGGCAGTTCTGTCCAATTATCTGGATTGTGCGAGGCGTGGGCATGGCTGTAGGCTTGGTCAGTGGGCTGAGCTTGAGGGACGACTGAAAATCTCACCTGAGAAATTGCAGAAGGTCGGGTAAGATGATTGGAAAGCTATCATTCCACAAACGATACGAGATTTGGAAGGGCGCTGAAGACTTCTCGAGCTTCTCTACGGAGAAAGAAAGAAATGATTTTGTTGGGCGAAGAGGCAACACCTGTCGTCAGGTCAGTCAATGATACCTCAAACAGGCAACTTTGTCTTTACCTTCTGTCTCTCCTCTAACTCACTCTGGAGGGCCAGACCCTCTGCATCCAGCTCGCTAGAGCCCCAATCCTTGACTTCATGGACGCGATGGCTCATGAGGTATCGCTTGGCTTTGTCCAGGGCCATCAATTCGCAAAAGCCCGAGTACGATGACAGGGCACTTTTCAATTCGTGGTTTTGCCATAGGCTTGTGACTGGCTTGATGAATCCCTGCAAACGCTCAAACTGTGTAGAAGGGTCAATATTGGTGGCTCGGTGAATGATGATGAAGAGAAAGCTCTGGTAAGCAATTTGTCGTTTCTCGTCTAAGCTTCCCGAGGAAATCATGTCGTTAACCTTCGCCTCTATCTGATCATATACGCCTAGCAGGTGGTCAGGGACCTTTGAGGCTAGTCGCTGCAGCTCAACCATGCTTTCGGACTGGAAATCCTTGATCGCCTCGTTAAAGGCTCGGTGCTCTGGGCGAGGAGCAGGCCATGTCATGAGAATGTGTTCGAGGACTTTGAGCATGAATCCTGGATTCCTGTCGAGAGCTGTGGTAGAGAAAGCAACCAGCAATTGTAGCACTCTCTTCCGAATCAGAGGGTCCTCAAAGTTCATTTCGAGGAGTTTGCTGCACCAGGACTCCAGATCTCTCTCTAGAGCAGCGCGCTGTTGTTCCTGTCATCTATTAGCTGAGTGTCGTCTTTCCCATGACTATTTACTCACGTAGTCTGGCATGCTCTGTTGAGTCGTGCTTGCTCTCCACTTCATGTAGCCTTTCAGCGCCGCCTCGATGACAGTGAATTGTGCGTCAACGCGCAGAACAGGCATTGAATGCTTGATGTACTTGGACACTACAAAAATTAGCCGTCCCATTTCCGTCAAAGTAATTCAGATACATATATTAACGTACCATCCATCGGTGGGTGACCGTCATATAGATGCTGCAAGACTTGCTCGGCTTGGCCAAGAATATGGTAAACCGCGTCGGAAAGCTTCAGTTGTACAATTGTTTCAATGACCTGTGTGCTGAACCTTCTGTAATTGCCGAGAAAAGCATGTCGTTCCGGGACGGTATCAGTATCTTCCATCAGGAAGAGGAAGGTTGGGTCTTGAGTGTCTTCCGGCAGGTTCTCAAAACGGATTAGGCGGGAACCACAGACCTCGAGCAGTGGCCCGACGAGATGAGTATTGGCTGGGCTCTGTCCGATGAGTCTGTTGTTGAGTAGCCGCGTCCACGTAGCTAATACGGGTATGGCGATGATCAGACTTGGGCTTTGCACCGTTAGAAGCAGCAAATTGAGGAACCCGTCTACGTCCGAAGTCGTCGGGATCGCGGAAAATCTTCGGTCGAGATAGTTGCCCAAGAGGGACAGCATCTACACCACATCAGTAAATGTAATCTAATCATCTCAGACAAAGACTTGCCTCGGAAAACTTTTTACCGAATTGGTATTTGTCCTCATCAATGTCGTCCACGTCAACAGCCGACCACTCGAAGAGCCTCTTCAAGAGGTCTACTGAGCTGGCATCATACATGGGTGCAACGAGATCCTTAAACTCTTGTTCGGTGAAGTTTGACCGGGAGTAAAGTGCATGTAAGGCCTCCAGAGATGCCTATTGCTAGTTAGCTGTCCCATATTCTCTTCCTCTCGAGTGTGCGTAATCATGCAGCGTTCAAGTACCTTCTGAATAGACACTTCGGGTGTCGCAAGGGCTCTGCACATGACAGGCACGCAATTGGCCACGGCAACAGCCTTGGGTATGGCCCAGGGCATCAGAGAGTGGAAAACGGACAAGGATTTGACGGCACAAGACCGAACTTGGTCGTTGTTCTGAGCATCCCCTTGAAGGCACTGACTGAGAAATTCGGATACCCGGCTTAGCCAACCTTCTTCCCCATATCGCACCTCGGGGCCAGCAGTCCTGTTCGGGAAAGCCTCTCTGAGGACTGTGGCCGGAGTAAAAATCTCGACACAGCTCCTGCTGAGCACTCCTTCGCGCATGGCGACCACGGCATCGTCGCCATTGAAGACTTCGTCGGAGAGTGTCTCTAAGACGAACAGAACGAGCTCTTTGTGAACAGCAGAATCAGGAATTTGCCATAAGCGAAGCAAAAGCTCATCCATGTCCATCCACTCGGCGCCCCATGATCTCTTGCCAACTTCAACCCATAATTGAGCCGTCTTATTTCTGATATATAGGGGATCGTCCTTCGACAGGCTGCGGCAGAGCTCCAGCATCCAACCACGGAGAGTAGAAGACTGTTGCTCGCTATAGTCGGCCCACCTGTGCTTAATCGCATGCTCAAGAAGGGAAAGGGCATAATGGCGCACAACGGGTGATTGGGACTTGTCGGAGGCAAGGGTAAAACCGTGGAATGGAGCTTCGTCTATGCCCTTGATGTTTTCGAGGAAGGCCTGCGCGTCTCGACGGGAGTCATTGGGCGAGTAAGGGTTGTGTATAGCCTCGAGGGCCTGGTGGATCTGTGATATTATGTCGGAATTCGCGCCGTTCACGGAGGTGGTATTCTGACCCAAGCCGGCCGCGCCATTGGCGGCCTGTCCGTCCATGACAGCTGGAGTGGTCGACAGTAGGGTAGGCAGACGCCTGCAGAAGCTGCTTCTTCAGCAGATGAATTGGTCTTGGTTCATACGGCGGATGTTGTACAGGCCAGACTCGGAAGGTGGAGGACGAGGAAGTGGTGGGAGAATGCGATATCGAGGGAATGCAGGTTTCGGTGAGAGTGCTGCCCAAGACGCGAAATGCGGCAGTTAGCGAAGGTTGAGAGTGGTGTAGAAAGGGTCGGGCGGCGTGGACAAGGCGCGGACACAGAACCAAGGCATGAGCCTTGCAGCGCGAGTGAGTGTAACTTACCTTGGGCAGATAAGGGCGTCTTCAAAGGCACCCAGACAGACTAGTTTTGTTCTCCGCGTTCCTCAATACCAGCTTCGCCCGACTTTTGCTCACTGCCGTTGATAGTCGCTTGATGGGAGAAACAGGTTCGAGCGAATGTGACAGCAAACCAGGTTAGACGGAAAAGAGAGAAGCAGTATATGCCTCTGCCAGTGGAAACAAGCGCGGACAATCGAACCGACTGGCGAGGCAGGAATACCGGAAGTTGCAAGAATATGGAGTAGATGCAGTAGCGACAGCAGCGAACATGCTTTGCATCATCAAAAACCAGGCCAGGCCAACAGTGCAACGCAGAGCACCTCAGGTAGGTACCTAGTGTACCTACCACCCGTAGCGGAGGAGGATTGTTAGGTGCCTTAGCGGAGTCGCGTTGGCGGGTCGGGGCACCAGTGCGAACCGTGTGCACTACGTGGTGCCTATCCGTAGGCACCTCAGGCGATATACTAGGTATGGTGGGTAGGTGGGGCAGCTTCCATTGATTATATAAGGTATCTAGGTACCTTAAGGTGAGAAATGCACACCAGCATTGCAGTGGAGACGTCTAGGTAGGTAGGTAGGTTCGGCCCAAAGCCTGGCCTCTGAGACCTTTTTTTTTTTTTTCTTTTTTTTTTTCCCCCTTCTCACGTACCCAGTTGAATATCCGGTAAAGTTAATTACCCTGGGACCTGCATCGCGTTGACCCGTCGTGCTTCTCTCTTCAGGACTTCCTATATTGAGTCCGCTTTGCCAGGTTAGGCATATCAAGGCAAGGCTGTCTCCCACAGACACAACCTCTTATCGTAGAAGCTCGTCGACACACAAATCAAACGCCCGTCCTCAGAGACTGGAACGGAGTCACTGCCATAGTTCATGCTCTGGTGCTCATCAAATCTTGCGAGAACCCCAATCTCCCAGTCCCCGCCGTGCAGAGGCCCCTCGAGCTCTACAACTTTTGCACCGGCGTGCATACAAGAGGCTAGGATCCTGGCGCGACAATGTCCAGCATCCTCTCGGATATCGATCAATTTCAGCCTCCAGACGCCACCTCCTAGGTTCTTCTTGCCCAGATGCTGAAACTTGCGAAGGCCATACGTCTCGTGTGGAGGTTGTATAGCAAGAATTCGCATCGAATCATCGTAGCTTCCCGTGACCACAATTCTCGCACCGTCTGCTAAACGCACCGGAATTGGAAGGATGGCTGTCACCCCGGCGCCATGGCCGCTGATGTTAAGTGGAGGATATTGGAGGCTCACCGCCGCATCTGAGTCTTCACCCCCAGACTTCTTGTCCGCGCATGATGCATATCGCAAAACAGAGTCATCCCCACCCGAGTACACGATGAACGGGTCGCTCTGGGCATCACCGCCTGCAACACCAAGCTGGCTTTCATTTGGCTCTGGCGGACAAATTGCCACCGTCCAGGCCTCCAAAGAGTGCGTCATGACAGTAGTGACATTTCCCTCGATGATTTGCCATGCATCGTCGAGACGTACGACTCGCACCTCACCTGCGGATGTTGTGAGAGCAATCAATGAAGGATCATGGGGACTCCATACACCCGAAAGGAAGAGAACCCCTTCAGGAGTGTTGGCGATCCTGCTTGTCGCCAAGTGCCTCAACGGCTCAGATGCATCTATGCCTGGATCCAAACGAAAGATAGACAGCGTACCGGTGCTGGAGACGACAGCCAGGATATCCTGCGCACCAGACAGGGGGCAGAAGTGGAGGTCCAAGATTGCCGAAGGATGGGAGATAGTTTGGACGTGATGTCTAGGAGGGTCAGATAAGTGGCGTGGCTGCGTGTTTCTGAATGACTTACACGGCTCCGTTGTCAAGTCGGAAGATGATGAGACTGCCACTGCGATTTTGCAGTTTCTTTCCGGTCAAGGCCTCGTTGTCTTCCGACTCCGTATAGCCTGGCCCGTCCTTGATGAGGTTGTACGTGCCGACAACAAAGTATGTCGGGTGCGAGGGGCACCATTCTATGCAGCTTGGAGGGAGGTCCAAAGTGAGAGTTTGCGTTGACGCAACACTACTGTTGGGCTCGGCCATTTTCTTGTTCTTCTTTCTCACAATGTGTCAAGTATGGTTCCCTGAGTTTTTGTTATTATATCGAAGAAAAGCAAGGGCGGGAATGGGGACGAGGTTAGAAAAAGAAAGGACAGGGGAAAAGAAAAAGAAAGGCAAGAGACCATCCGCTCGTGGTTCGCTTGCTCTGTAGTCAGGAGTAATTGGCAGATTTGTGTGAAGATTCGCTGTGGTCAATAAGCACCTAGGAGGAAGGAGGGCCTAATCCTACCTGGGTAGGTAGGTCTAAGGTAAGGTACCTAGGTACCCGACCCGCCTACCCATGGCCACTCCCGGCCGCCGGTCGTTGCGTTCCGGGAAACACGGAAGGATCCCGCTTCTCATCCACAGATTGCGTGCCGGAATTGGCGCCGCGAAGTCGGATCGGCTCCTCCAACCCTCCCAGAAATGGTGGTATCAGACCAGCCTCCCTTCTTGGAGAACATTTCACAGTCTTATCCCACCTTCGTCGACCCCTTCTATTGCTTCTAGTTCTCCGTGACAGCGTTAGGGGAGAGCATTGGTTACCTTGAGGTACATGAATGGTCACCGCATTTGAGAAACCGTCGATTCGCCCGAAGGAGCACCTTTCTCCCTGGCCTCGCCTGAGTATATGCCATAAAACACCCACTACCATACAACTCTATGCCCTTCAGACCCTTTGTCGAAATACTGCCGTTTCGCACTTTGCTTCGAAGCCCCCGCCTGCGAAGCAGCGATGGACTCGGAGGAGTCGGACTTCTACGGTTCGTGCCGAGGCCCTGATAGTGCCTGGGACTGACTGTTTGCCAGGAGACGAGGATATTATTGAAGGGCTGGAGGCCCGCGTCAATTCTTTCAATGTCGCCCAATGGTGGGAGGAGACAAGGGCGGTCCAACTCAACCGGAAAGCCAAGGCGGAGCCGGCGGACAGCACCAAGCTACATAACCCATACGCAGGTGTACCTTATGCGTGGCAACTAACCGAGACCCTCAGTGATTTCCTCAATCGCCTTCCTCCCGAGACGACTGAGGGCACTGCCGACGTTCCCTGGATTTTCATCTGTAACCCGTTCATTCCTCGGAAGAGCAGGTTTCTCGCACAAAACCAATTCAGCAGAGGCAATGAGGATGAAGCTCCAGAAGAGGATGGATCACAGCTCAACACCCTAGTTGAAGGAGGCACCGAGAGGTTGCGCATTCTGGGCAACTTTGTGGACGGCATCCACAGGACGAAAAAGTCTGCGACAGCAAAGCTGTCAGAGATCAACCACGAGAAGAAGCAGGCAGTCAAGGACGTCCTGTCTCTCGCGCACGCGTGCAAAGTTAGATCTGGGAAGGCAAGCAACCTGTGCTTTCCCGTTCCATCAGACAAAACTGCTGACAAACAACTTCAATGAACAGTGGCTTCTTTTTTGTTCGCCCCGAGACGTGAATGAGGTATGGGCAATCATTGCCAGGGCCACGGCAAACAACGAGCTTGGCATCGCTGCTAAAGTGGCACCGCGACAAGACGCAACCGGCCGCAAAGATCGAATGATTGCTGTTTACACTGCCGATTTCAACGATGTCACAGACGTGATGAGGGTGTTGCGTCGGCTCCGGGAGCTGAAAGTAGTGGAGGCGATGGGACGACCTATCTATTATAAGCCGGGTTTGTCGCATCAATTACCCCTTCTCTTCCAGTTATGCGGTGCTGACATGTCGTAGACGCCTTTACATACATTGGGGTTGCCCACGGCAACCAGTGGGATATCAGAGCATCCATTCACAGTTCTCTAGATATCATGCCCAAGCAATAATCTTAATGGGGGGAGTAATGAACAGATTGACCTTGCGCAATCTTCGAAGACGATCCTTGAAGACTACACAGAGCGATCCTAAGAAAAGTGTGAAGACCTATGGGCAATCATGATAGACTGTGCTCGAGCGGTCGTGGTATATTAGTTGCGTTTACAATTCTGAAACCTACCGTCTTGCAATTCGAACCCGTGACTATGAATATTGTGAGCAGGAGCTCTTCGTATGTCTTGCCATGCACACCAGAACCATTTGGATACAGCCATACCCTCGCTACATTGTGAATGCTACCACCGTACGTTTCGAACAAATGCATGCTTCCGTTTCCAAGCCACCGCTGTGCCGCCTACCATGGTCTACCCCGAACCTTCGCCACCAGTATCCATCCATGTCCACTCATGACCAACGTCGCTCTATGCTGTGGCTGTCCCATCTAACCAATGGATGCCCCCCATGCGGAGGGAAAGAAGAAATCGTCACAGCCACGCCAGCAGCAGCTGAAGCTAGCTGTAACGTGTGCGCGAGCCATGTATATTTGTCTTGACAACATTGCAAAACGTGGCAACCAGTTGTCGCGAGCTGAAGTCCGTTCCTCCCAGTCAAGCATAGTGGCTGTCAAAGTCCTCGATAACGGCGTCAGGGTCAATGGACTTGAGAAGCAGGACCAAACGGTAGGCGCTGTTGCCGTTGAGATAATATCTGTGCAATTTCTTTGAGCGCAAGAAGCCCAGGCGCTCGTATAGACGCATAGCCTGGGTATTTGTCTCTTCCGTTTCCAGAACAATCTCATCGGCATTACGCTCGGCCATGGCATCAATGGCACGTTTCACGAGGGCAGTGGCAATGCCTTTGCCTCGGAATGGCGAAGCGACAGCGAGCATGGCAATGTAACCTCGGCGCGTCGGTGGTGAGTGAGATGAGTGAAGCTCTAACTTGCAGACAATGACGCCGATGAGGGATGAGTCGACTGGATTCAGAGCCTGGGCAGCAATTAGTGTCAATCGGAGGAGTGGTTATTTGTCAAGACAGATGCGGACCATGAAGCACAAGTGCCCCCATTGGTAGAGGAAATACCGATAGACATAGATGCTGTACGGTTCGCTCAAATCCTTTGCGATCAGAGAACGTATGGCGGGTAGGTACTTCGCTTCCAGACCATGTTCATACTGTATATAATGCAAGTCTCCCGGGGGGATGCTGATTTTGGAAGCATCCATGGTGCATCTATCGGCAGTCTCTGGGGGAGATGGGGGCGTTGATGAACAATGGGCCGGAAGAAATGAGGACGGAAAACTTCGGGGGTCGAACTCGGACCAGCAAATGCGCAGATATGCTCAACTCATGACAAGACGATGAGGTAGAGACTGAAAACGACGGGGAAATCGCTTCGGATTAATGCTGCGATTACGGAGAAAGAAGCGGCACTGCCGCGCGCGAGGAACGAAGAGGATCAAGCGGCCGATTCGTACGACACGGTCGCGAATTGTGCGTTTGCAGGTTGACTTGATTTGAGTTGACTGGCGGCGTGGGAGGGTAGGTGAGACTACGTCGGGCGTTGTCTTGAAGTGCTTCCTCAGAGTTGAGGTCAGCCAGGCAGGGTAAGTAAGGTAAGGCGACGCGACTCCAGCCCGTTGCGGAGGCCAAGTAGGGCGGGTGACAACTCACTCCTGGGTAGGGACAGCGGCGCGGTCGAGGCCTGCATGCCCCGTGCACCCAACTTGGTGGAGCTCTGGATGCTGAAGTGCCTCGAGTAAGTACACTACCTAGGTAAGGGAAGATAGATAGGTAACCTTGAACTAATCGTGCCTTTACCATAATATTTAACCCAGACTGTCAGCCATTTCTTCCGTGGTTGTTTGGGTGCTTTTCATGCAATGCACCCAGCCTGCAACATTGTCGCTCTCCCGTCCATGTTGCGTAAAGTCGGCCCGGACCACTATCACATGCTAAACGAGCGGTAGCGCATTTGCAAACGAATTGCTTTTCGAAGCTTCGGGGGCTGCCACCAGCAGTCAGTCATAAGGCCTTGCGCAGCCTCAGCTACCTTGTTAGTTTTCATTTAGAGGGGTGGGGGGGGGGGGGGGGGGGGGGGGGGGGGGGGGGGGGGGGGGGG
>JAKMWU010000551.1:0-28322 GCA_025327145.1 Colletotrichum sp. SAR 10_76 | reverse complement strand
TTTTTTTTTTTATTTTTTTTTTTTTTTTTTTTTTTTTTTTTTTTTTTTTTCTTTTTTTTTATTAAAAAAAAAAAAAAACAGGACCAAGGAAAATACTTTCCTTCAGGATTCTTGGGACTGTGGTTCTGGGGTTGGCGATATGTGACGGCCGCCGACTACGACACAGTTGATTCTGAAGCCCCCACCCAGCCTCGAACATGGCATATGCCATAGTGACGATACCCGTTGTCGGGGCAGAATTGTCTGACATGTAGAACTTTGAAACCTAGCTACCATACCCATCCAACCAGATCATGGCGTACATACCCGTTAAGCTACGCCTGAGCAGGGTCTATTCGTGTTAGGTCGGCTCGACTATCCGATCACACCACCAACTCCCGGCAGGCAAACCTCAATGCACCAACACATCTCCCGCATCCATGATCCAACTAACAAGGCCGTGTTGTAAATCCCTGCAGTTCCCCAGACGTTCGCAGGTTTCTCTACAAAGAGAGAAGCACGCGTACGATGATCTCGGCTTACGTATGGATCCTGTCTCCATCGACTCTCCCACGGACCACGATGGAATTGTCTCCAGGGGTGGTTATGGCCATTATTCTGGACAGCCGGGCCATATGAATCTCAGATGCTAAACGCCGACAAGACTATTTGGGTGCGTCTAGCCCTTTGAGGTAATTGCTTGGACATACTCTAGCAATATTAGAAGGCCGCTGATAGGTCGCTACAGGTGTATCGTTGACACCAGCCGAACCTACGAGTCATGGCTCTGCGTAGGCGGGGGCCCATACCGTCCCGTAATCGACATCTAACCGTGCAAAAGGTGTCTGTCCTCATCTGGTGGCCCCATGCGGCAGCTGAGCCGCCCGCACGTTTGCTGCACGGCCACGTTTTATATCTGCCCACCCTGTTCAGGGCCGACCACGAGCCACTGACATAACCTAACTCCCCGAAGGGTTGCAGCGGGCAAAAAGCTTATCCACCAATTGTGTAAACGGCGAGACCCATTTGTTGTCTTGTCAACTGACATTGGAGGAAAGCAACAGGCCTACATGTTTAAGCTCCAGGAAAACTTGTCTCAGAACTCGGCCGAGACGTCGGGGTAGTTCTTGCGAATGATTAAAGATGAATTCTTTACAAATCATATGAGACATGCTTCTTAATCTTCCTGTGGCGTGAACTGATGTTGGGTTTGCGTCGCCTTTGGATGAAAGCTGAAAACAACAATCGGCGATCACAACTACCGTGCCCCTCAAGCTAGTGTCGACAAGTGCCTCGGCTACGGGAACTATCCCAATGGGGACTGTACAAAAGGGGAATGTCCCAAAAGATGAGGGCACAGGCGGTTCGCTGTGGGGCGCGTCGTCCGCCAAGATGCGCATTGCTTAGCTTGATGTTGTAGTTCGTGGCTAGCGTGACGTTGAAACCCTCAGAGTCCGGGAGGAGTCCGGTGCGTAGTCTACAGGCTCCGGCAATCTCCGGCCAAATCCGGACGGGCACCGACCGAAATTACCCACTTTAACCCGGACATCGTCATAAAAGCAAGAGCGACGGCTAAACGGCTCTATTTGGCTGCCGCTAAAGTCACCGAAAACTTAGGCACGATTCAGCCTTCGTACGATCTTGTGACTTGTCACGGCAGGCAAAAGGTTTCTGTATTGATCTAGCCCGGACTTGAACCGGAGACCTTCAGTGAAAGACGCGCACCTTCTCAATCATGTGAGAGAAACTCGGCATGTTAGACTGACGTGATAACCAACTACACCACCAGACCATATGATTGCTCAATGAAGATGGCAAGTTGATTGTGTGGTGTTCGGTACCGCGGATGCCAACGGATGCCCACAGAAGCGGAGCTGACGATTCTCGGGTGGGAATCGAGCCCTAGCAGTGGAGACCTTCTGGACTCGTCTCACGCGCTGGTTGGCTTGAAGAAAGCCAAGGTGCCCGAGGTCACCGAAGATCGTGGCGGACATAGCTCAGTTGGGAGAGCGTCAGACTGAAGTGGGTTTCGATCCTGTAAACTTCAATCATATTATCTGAAGGTCGTGTGTTCAATCCACACTGGCCGCAATCTTCCCTTTTTGTCTCTGTACGAGATTGAAGATCGTAAATTGGGCTCGCTGTGTGCGCTTTTGTTAGCAGAGAGAGAATAAACCCTTTGAATACAAAACCCTTTGCCACCATTGCGGGCATCTATCCAATCTTCCGAAGAGTCGATAGTCGAGATACACGGCAAACACGGAAGGATCTCCACAAACACGATACTTCCGAAACATAAGAAGGTAGAAGAAGAACATCGGCGTGTGTTGTGCGCCGACACAAAACAAAAGTTCCAGCATACGTGTTCATCCACCAATGTACTTTCGCCAAGAGCGAGATACGACGCGCCTCGGAATCCTCACTCTGTCCTTTGCATGTAATGAATGAATATTGAGCCGAGAATACGAGACTCCCGCAGGATGTGATGGTGCAAGTTCCAAGCAAGTGGCTGGCGTCTTCTCCCCTGTCAGATCATCATTCCAGTCAAGGCTGATCAGGAGTCCCCCACATCGGCTCACCTGCCTCCAGCCAACTCTACCAATTGCCGACGTGGTTCTATTGGTCCTGGCGAGGACCCGAGATTATCCCTCTAAGCAACGATGTGTTTTGTAAACCGCGATAGTGCAATTAAAAGTATGGGATGGTATTTTCCTACTACTTACCGTCAAGCTTTGCGCAACGCAGCGTTGCTTTGTTCGTCTAGAACATTTTTTCCCCATCAGTCATGCATCCTAGTTGGTCTTCCAGCTGAAACCCAAGGTGATAGATCTGGAAACCTCGAAAAAGTTGATGGGAGCGTCAACAGTATCTAACGCTACAACTGTCGACTACCTCACGAGAGAAGTCGAAGACACGTCATTGGCGTTAGCACGCGCGCCTGTGCCTTGAGCAAACCTCAGCAGTAAGATAGAAGGCACCAAACACAATACGAGACATATAACATCATCAACAAATTGTCGAAACACGAGCATAGCTATGCGAACAAACATGGGATGCGTCAAGGGAAAAGAAAAGGGGCGAAGGAGAGCTTCTCCGACGCATTAAACAACCTGCATTCTGACTCAAATGAGACCACGCTGTGGAGCAATGTTAGGACTTTATCAATACGAGATACCTGTTGCAAATTGCGAGAAAGACAGAAACAAGAACTCTACACTAATGTTACCTTTGTCTCAGAATACTTGCCGGATGCAAGTGCCTCCCCATCCATGACTCCACTCACGTAGGCGTCTCCGACCACCTCGTACATTCCGGCTCCAGTCGGCCTGAGGACGAAAGGCACCTCCGACCCAAGTAGAACACACAAGCGATCGCCTTTTCTTCCCTCCCTCGGTATCATGCAGAGTCTGCCCTCTGCCGTAGTCGAAAATCTCCTAGGCGTTGCCGCGGACAGCACACTCATCTCGACCGACTGCCCAGACAGAACGAACCGAACCCTCGCTCTCTCCGCCTCCTCCACGTCCTCCGAGTTGAGCCATACTTCCATTCCCTTTATCATCGTCTTCAGATGATCCGACATGTCAACATCGATACGATCGCTGAGCTGGCTTCTCTCGCAAGTCATAGTCCGCCAGAAAGAGTCGAGTCTCTCGGGAGACATCTCGTCGATATCCGCGGAACCGCAAGCGAGCTTTACACATTGTCTATAAAAGTTGAGGGATCTCCATGCGTTGCGAGAATGATAGGTGCCCAACCGTTCTAGTGGAAATGGGACGCGGCTGGGCTTCGACGGGAACGGCAGGTCTGGAAAGAAGATACCGTCTTCCTTCACCGTGTCGATGAACATACCCGTACACTCCAGGATCTTGTCGTCTACGATTTCGACTCTTCCCGGAGTAGCCCCACCACCAGAGAACTTCCCATATCGGACGGTATAACTTGGCAGTGTATCAATCTCCTGGTTTCGCAGATCAGGAACCCACGAGGGCAAGCCTGGAAGACGCCGCTTCTGCCATCGGATATACGGGCGAAGATACCAAGGGGCTAGTGCGTCAGTGATGAGCTTTTGCGGCGCCAACGCGAGGACGGCGAAGTTTTGCTTCTCCAAAAGCTGGGAGCGGGCGAAGCGCAGATAGCACTCTTGCACTGATAGCGAGTACAGATTGTCCTGAGAGATGATGCTGTCTTTTTCGACATCTGATGCGTGTCCTAGTATACCAAGGATGTGGTCTCTAGGGTTGCTACAGAAGAATGACCTAGTCGCTTTGACCCCGTCCATCAGCGTTATCGGCTTGGTTCCCCGATACCAATGGCTGAGACGCATCATGGACAGGTTGTACAATCGCCCGGGGATAAAAGCCACCGTCTGGTCCGAGAGCAAACCATCATTTGGTAGGGCCTGGATCCCAAATGTTGCCATGCGCAAAGCAAGTTCCGCCATGGGTTCGAAAGGCATCTCGAGCTTGCCGCAGTACAGCCATGTTCTGTCGTTGAGCACTGCCTCTTGATAGACCCATTTACGCTCGAACCAGCTGTGATTCAGGAGCGACCGGAGAGGCTTCCAATCGAGATGTTTCGTCGTCGACTTGCCCGCTTCAGACCCCTCAGCGTTCCGATGCCCAAGGAGTTCTGCGCTTTCTCTATTTTTCTTCGGGTCATCCACAACTTCGGGTATGAGTTGTAAAGCCTGATCGACGAGTTCCACTACGCCATCCACGTCTCTGTCGTCGCTCCCGAGCCAGATCAGAACAGAGGCAGCTCTCGAATAGATCTCCGTCATGCGTACTATCTGGTGCGTTTTCTCCATTGTGTTATGCTGGTCAATGCAGATTGAGTCTGCCCAGAGCGTGTACACCTTATCGGTGCGACGCCATCGTTTGAGTGCCTCAAATAGCGTTTTCGTGATTTGCATCTCGCTCCCATCGCAGGTGATGTATGCGTTGTCCCCAAGGTCACCCCACGCATACGATACCGCGTGGTACTCCGGCGGGTCAGAGATCGAGGCGACGCTTAGTTTCACCTCAATGGGATCGCCATCTCGTCCTGGAAGAAGATGAAGCAGCCGGAATGGGCCTTCATTCAGTTCTGAGTGGATATATCGGGGAGCTCGCCGCACTAGTCTCTTCAGGGATGACAACAAATCGCGGTGACCGACGCGAATGAACGCGTGATAGCCGATCGGGGCTGACAGAACCAGTGTCACCCCAACAGCAACAACTGTCAGTGGACCGAACTTGAGGCTGTCAATGAATAATAGCATTTGGGCTGACACAATGAATCCGGCAGGCTGGAAACCAGCTCGGGCCTCCGGGAACTGTCTGTTTGTGGAAGTGCGGCTTGTGTGGCTGGAAGTGTGCTTGTGCTAGCAGAAAATTGGGAGACCCCGGCAGATTGCGAACGGGATTGAGACGAACGGACGTGCATGCGGGTCCGAATTGATGATTATCTCGACCAATCACGACGAAGATCATTCACGTTGAGTTACATCCACTTTCCGCATTGGTAATGATGTCAGAAATCGTGTTCGGCATCGCAAGTTGGAACGATCTAGCCCGTGCCGATTCGGTTTTGGCAGCTTAAGCGCTAGTGAAGGACAGAACGTGATTCTAACTTCCAAAATGGCGTTATTATCTGCAGGTAAGGTTCCCCTCGAGTTCAGTTGAAGTTGACTCTGTCGGGCAGTAATCCAAACATCAGCAGCCATCGCATCTTTGAGTTGCGATTGGGCTGTCATAATTCCATAGGGCTGTCGAGTCCGGAACGTGGGGTGCAACGTTCTCTCGATCCCTCCACGTTCCGCTGAAAGTTTGTCCGCCGCTGAAAGGCAAGATCTCTTGAATCAAGCTTCTGCACACAATCTTGCTGCCCGACACATCCGTTGGATGTCAATTAATTATCATCACGGCGGACGGATGACTCAGCGGATGAAACGGCAACCCAAAATAGACACCCTGGTAGCTGCGTCGCAGATTCATCAATAAGGCACATGTTAACGGGGAGGCATGCCAGGGCATCGTGTCTCACCACACCACACTATACCACAGCTCTGTTACCGACAGCGAGAACCTGCCTGAATTGTTTGTAGAAGGAAATTCTCGCCAGGTTTACTGCAACTAACACGTGGCCATGCGGCACAAGTTGCGCATGAAATTGTGCATGAACATGTCGCCGATATTTCATCGCGTGTTCAAGTACTATGGAACATAGTGTGTAGGTTCTCTGTTACTGTCGTTACAGCTAGAATAGTCAGCAAGGAACAAGAACTCAAGTACCCGGTAGCGAACGCATCAACACCGGGACTACAAGCTAGCTCCTGACCCTTCGGAGAATTAACTGATTGAGTACTCTCGTAGCTACCTTGTGCCCTTTTCACCTGCTGCCCGGCCATAGCTCCAAGGGGTGAACAGGCAGCATTTTGCTGATGGGGAGTTTATTGTAACGAAACAATACGATACGACTGTAATTTGAGCTTGTTTGCACTATCAGAAATCTTCTCATGTTTGGGACATATCGCCATATTCGTGCTGCGTGAGGACGTGGGGTGGCAGGTTTCTTGCGTTCCACGGTTGAAGAGGAAGCATGCAATTCACCGGAACCCCGCAAAAGGTTATTTTTGGGTTGGCTCAGCTCTCCGCGCGGACATGGCCTCTTCTCCAGTGCCTCGGTAGCCTATGATTTGTTTGGGTAGCATGACCCTGCATTGATGCCCGTCAGCCGATTCCAGTTCTCGGCCAGAATCGTGCCCCACAGACCCTACCCCTGACAGGTCCAGAAGACCATGTTCGCTCGGTATCAGTCCATTGGTACGGACCTTTCAAAGTATTATGAAGACGGACTTGGAGTTCATGGAATCGGGAATATGTAGGATAGTTCTCCATCAGAGCCCAGTTTAAATGTCTTCTCCTTGGTCCTGGCTTCAGCTCAGGACCCACCCGGACCACCGAGTAGCCATCGGATGAAAACACCGCCATGGAATTCTATCAATCGGTTGGAATAATGATGGAGAACCAGCGCAAAATCAGGGAAATTGCAACAGGGAACTCCTTCTCCTCCCATATTGCTTATGATCTCGAGAGCAACGGGGGGCAACAGCAAGGTGGCGCTATGTTTCACCATCAAGCGAGCTTTAACACAAACATTAGCAAGCACCAAGCCATGTATATCGCAGAGGTCTCTCAGGCATGATTTAAGTTGAGCTCGTATCCCTGTACACATGTTTCCACGTTGCACAGAAATACAAGGAGAAAACAAAAATGGTGATAACAATCCACAATAGCTCGTATTGCCGATCAATTGAAAACCGAAGCGAGGTGCCTTAGCCCAGGCATGGTAATTGGGCCCTTGTGGGTAAGGTCTCAGGCCTGGCTATGGCTTGGGATGTTATCCTTGAAGCTCCCTTAGTAGTTACTAGTTAATCCTCCGATCTGTTGTTCCTTGCTCTCCAAGATTGAGCTCTTATGATTCGCGGTGTCAGGAGAAGGCTGTGAGTGTCAGAACTCCACCAGTACTTTGAGGAACACACGTCTTCAACCAGTCACCGGCCTTGTCACGTTCTGTTCTCAAAGCTAAGTGACATGCGAATATTTCATCTACTTGCTGTGGGCTAGAATACGTGACAGTACCCTGAACGTGAAAGCTGAATCGGAACGCATTTGATGCCTGTCTCCCGCTTGATTCGTCTGTCGTGGTTGACCAGCAACCCATCGGTCTCTCCAATAGAAGACAAGCCTCTGCGACTCCATCGCCTCTACCGCCAATACCTCCCTGCCATATCATGACCGCCCCTTTCCAGCATTTCATTCCCAAACGTGGTCTTGTCTAACAGACAAAAGCGGTCCATCGGCACGCAAATGAACTCAACCCTGTCGGACCGCAGAAGTCTTAGTCTGGTCTCTATTATCATCATTGTTACCACATGCGTTCTCTCCTGATTTCATGGACAACATGATCTGGCTGGAGGCGATGTGGGGGTCTGCTTCTATTGGAGACTCCATGGTGGGCAGATGATTTGTTGGGGCCGGCTTCAGGTTGATATCAGCACCCAACGTTGACATCGTGGAAAGATTTAGGATCAATTATAAAACTGGCTTGCGATTACACTATATGCTTACAGACAGAGCACGTTTTGAATCATTCCTTCTTTACCTTGAAAAACGCCATTCTTTTCCTTCTGTTTTGGAATCAGTCAGTTTTTTGTGAAGTCTTTCTTTTGAAAAATGCTTTCTATTCCCTCCTTGAAGCAATTTTTGCTGGGCACAACTTTCCTCCCAGCCTCAGTTCACACTTCTCCTGTTCCCCAACCCAACAGAGTAACCGTCCCGGCTTCCTTGCAGATGATTGCACCCAATATTGTGCAGCATGGGCCCCTCGATGACGCCGCTCTGGCACGTCTGCAGGATTCATTGACCGCATCCAATCGACCTACGCCGTCATCGGAACCAAGTAGAGCCAAGAGGCAAGCGGCGTCATCCGCGACCGGAAACACGCTCACCATAGCCACGAGTGAAGCATTTGTGTCTGTTGATGTTGGCGACATTAACCTCATCGACAACAACCCTGCAGACTGTCATTCTGAGACCCTCAACGGCCCTCTGCAGGCGTTGCAGGTCTTCATGGGCGCCGCCAACATTCGCGCTATGAATATTACTGCCTCTGGAGGAAATACGACTTCAATCACAAGTGTAAGTTACTTTGAACAGAGCTGTAATTCATGACCACTCAACACTGATATGATTCGTCGTCTTTCAGAAGCTAGATGGCAACGCAGATGCCGGCACCTTCACCTTCGAGAACAACGAACGCATCAAAGAATTTTGGATTATGGAACAAACTGGGACCTTCCTGGGCTTCAATTTCACCACCGAAACTGGCAAAACCTACTCCGCCATGGCCCAGACTCTCCGTGACCCGCCACCAATGACCAAAGTTCCAGTTGGATCTGGCATCCTTGGTCGCATCCGCGTCCAGTGGTGCGATATTGGGCTTATTGGCCATGTCGGATGGGATTTCATCGATGATCTGCAGTCAGTCAGCATCAGCAACCTGGCCTATTCTGGCTTCACCGACAACATCATGCCCTCGGGCCCCGGTACCACCGTCACCGTTGGTTCTCAGATCCTCGACAACCGCAACTCCAGCACAGAGCAGATGATTACTATCATGACCATGGACGCGGTTACAAAGTCTCACACAGTCAGCGTTGCGAATATGTGGACTGTCGGCGGCAAAATCGGAGTCGAGACCGAGGCCGGCATCCCCTTCATTGGGAAGTCCAAGGTGTCCACTGAGTTCAACTGGCAGGTTGGGAAGACCACCACTGAGGAGGACACCCAATCTGAAACGTTGACCAAGTCTTCAACTGTCAATCTCAAGTGCCCGGCCAAGAAGTACTGCGTCGGTTCTTCCTTCTATACCAGCTTCAAAATGGATGTCGACGTCACGGCCACCTTCCGCGCGAAAACGAAAACTGGCAAGGACTTCCTCTGGGAACAAAAGGGCAAGTACTCTGGGGCGGACTCTCTTGCGCTGCAGCTGCAAGTAGACGAGGCCGACGGTGTTATCAAGCGCTCGGCTGCAACGATCAAGGCGTTTTGATACCGCCACGCTGACGATGGGAACTGATGGCAGACATGAGGAGGCCTACCTGGCGTAGAAGATATCTTCATTTGTTTATTCAAAATCATGGTCCTCAGAAAACAAATAATGCCAGCCGTCTGAAATTGATCAATATGATGAAACCTGCGCTTCCCAACCTGTGACGAATTAACATCTTATGAAATCTGGATTCCCACTCAGAACTCTCACAACCTGGTTCGATGCTTTCCAGAGGAGTATATGTTTCCATGAAAATTTACGTGGCGACTGATGGGCCGGGCCCCACCCTTACAGCGAATTCATCATACCGATACAAACCAATTCGTCACTTCAGCTGTAAGCCACATATCTGCAGTCCATCGCTGAATATTCTAGATCTTACGTCACAGGTAGTACAGTCAATTCAGAAGTTGGTGTGCTATAATCGACCAACCAGATGGGAGGGTGAGATCTTGTCCACAGTTGGGGTCCGTATGCAACGTAAGCGATCAGCAATGTCAGACTTGGCGAGGGTGGAACTGCTGCAATGATTATTTGCTAGTCTTGCCTTACAAACAACCTTTGATGGAGGGATGCAAAGACTTGAACCATCCATGAATGTTCATTCCTCCCTCTGACAAGGCGGAAAGTGTCATGACATGGTAATCTTAGTAAAGCCCGTTAGGTCAAAACGGGGTACGTATTCGTACACTCTAATCGCGAGCAATATAAGTATATCTTTATTGTTGGCCGCCTCTTTTTCCTTCTTTTCTCCTTTTTCTTTTCTTGTTTGTTTTGTTTCTTCTCAGTCTCTCGGGCTTTTCTCGATGCTGCCTTGGTGCCGATGACGATCTGTCACGATTCTAACCCCTTCTCGACGTCGAAGCCCTTATTTCCCTCGTAATGCCGATCATCCAAGCACACGCGGGGTTGCTTTCCCGAGCTAATGATTCTTTTGAATGTGAGACTGATGGCGCAGCGGACTTCTATGGCTTTGGAGTCCGACTTGGCATCTACTTTGCCTGGGCCAATGCTTACATCGCAAACACACTCCTCCCCTCCGAGATTGCCGGCGCATCTGACACCAACAATATCTTTCTTCTGGTGATCCTTATCGCCATGATCAAATGTAGCGCCAACAAAATGCTCACCAGTATTGATGGTCTGGTCCTGATGCATCTCAGCGGTGGCTTTCTCTTCGGAACTCTGAGCATCTGGGGATATCGCACCCGACAGTACATCGACAATGGGCCCCAAGGAATTCGCTTCTTTGGCGGTTTTGGAACGCACTCGAGGCTAATCGTCAGTCTAATGATAAGCGTTTTTGGGCTATGGTTTTGGATGTTCGGTGTCATTGATGGGCTGGTGCATCCAGGGACGGAGGAAGAAATCGTCGAAGAGCCGAACCCGCCGGAATGCGCGACTTTGTACACTTTCATGTTTGCCAAAGTTCGAGCTGATGGTGGAATCAGAATCTTTTACATTGTCATGTGTGTTGGTTGCATCATCTATTATGGCATCATGCTTCTTGTCTCTGGTATTGCAGCTTGGGCACGGTTGGGGAAAATGATGCATCTGTACAGCGAAAGGCGATGGGCTGAGACTACACGCCTACAATTCGCGACAGGCTTCAAGTACGGAGAGTAAGTCCGCAAGAACTTCCATCGGTGACACTTGTAGAAGACAAGCTGATACCTACTAAACAGGCTTGATACCGTTTTCCGATGGCTTCGCTGGCTAAACCTCGCATTCTTACTCTACTCTATGGTACTCGTCGAATGCACCCTCAATTTTAACCATGTCGCTCCGGTTCTAGGCGGCGCTGGTCACGACAATGAGATCAGTCTTCCAGCTCAGCTACTTCCTCTGTTAATTGGTGCTTTTGGTTTCGTACGAACCTGCTATCTCCTCCTGGAAACTTGGCGATCGCCCGACGACATTGACCCGTCCCTTTCTGCGCCTCCAACGCCTCTCCCTGCGCGCACCATGCACGTCAAAGATATGTTTCTCATGTTTTCTCCTGCGATGAGACGCAAGTCTACTTTCACACATGATCCCGGAGAAGTAGAGGATTTCGCGAAAAGGAGGGGAAGACCTGCCAGGTATTTGGTTGCATGGCTCCCTTGGTTGAGTCTGCTCCGGAGCTTTCAAGGACCACCCGAATTGAACTATTGTGGCACTTCTAATTCCAATGAAGCCGATGTTCACAGAATGGATCAGTCTCCTTTGGCACAAGAAGGAGGACAGAGCTTCAATAGGCAAGATAATGATGACGAGAGGAATGACATGGAAGGCGGGGAAAATAATGTGAAGAGGTCCCGTCAAACCAGTGATGCAGGAAGGTCATGATGTCGAAAGCTCATAACATGTTTGCGGCTTAGATTCAGATGAGAAGGGCAGCAAGCAGTCTTGGTGAGACATGCTTTGTAGGAATTTATGTACGTCTCTGTGAACGTCAGTTGATGCATTCAAGAGACTGGCGAGGATAGAGCGCATATCAAATCTGAAGCTTTTATGTCTTCTCGAATTCCAGATTCTGTATTTCTTCATGCGGAACCAACTGCTGAGATGGAAACTATTACTCGTAGTCGTGGTGATGGGGAATCGGGTTCCAGTGGCGCTTACTCATCCGAAGTCGCTCAACCCCTCTCGGCCAAGATGTTCAGCTGGTAAACCACCCCAATCCTGTTCCGGCCGACAGTCCCAAGAATGCAAGGGGATGAGAGGCGCCGTTTCACCGCATGCGGCTGTTTCCACGGGCACCAATCAATTTGCAGTCATCCAGGCTGAAGTTTCCATCTTGAAGCTCTTAGCAACATGCCAATCACCTATTCCATCTTTCCTAGTTCATTGCTGATGTGATTGCAATCTGTTCGACGAACGCCACAAGCTTGGGATCCTGTGCAACACCGCCAGAGACGCCACGGTTGACGGATGACCCCTCTCTTCCTGTCTACCGAGAATTTTGGACGACTTTCTCTCATCTCACATCTCAATTGACCCCGGCACTGCAGTTCTGGGTAAAGATCTCCATAATCATGTCCGACTCCACGACATCGAGCTCCGCTCCGGCGAGCGATGCAGGGGATATGGACTTCGAGCCACCCGCCAGCTTTACCGATACCTACTTCTTTCCAGCCTTCGCCCAGCTGCAGTCAGAATACCACCTCGGTCAGCCCATCTATGAAGAGGGAGAGACGTGGTGCCTTCTTGCCGAGATTGATGCCGCGTCTACATCGGCTGGCAATCCGTTCTGCCTAGTCTGCCATGATCGCAACGGAGACAATTTCATCATTGGATTTGACCTCAGCAAAGGTCTTCGCTTCACGCCGAGTCAATTCAAGGTCGGATACACCATCGCGGTGGTATATGCGAAGAGGGTCAATTTTGTGGATGGCACCAAAGGTGTCCGGGTTGCGGATTTGAAGACTTGCCATGTGAGTGGGCCCTGCCAAGAGCTCTTGAGAGGAGCAAGGAGCCGAGACATGGTTCATCCATTGACTTCATCAGGCATTTCCATTCAAGCTGGATCGAGTGCTCAGTATGAACAAGGCCCTATGTGGTTACTGGGAAACACTGGACGAAGAAGGCGTGACTAAAAGATGCCATGCCTGTGGTAATGAAGGGAAAAGAATGAAACCGTGTGATAGCTGTCCCTGGTACTTTTATTGCGGAAAGGTAAAGTCCCGGCTGCATACCCAATTTTCTTGTAACGACAGTCGTGCTGAAAGATTTGCCAGGAGTGTATGAAAGCTGGAAAGGATCGCAAGAAGCATAATGACGACTGCAATGCACTCAAAGATCCGAATTTGGAAGCCCTTCTGCGCATTAACACAAGGGACACTATGGAAGATACTCCGCTCGAGTTTCCTGGTTAGGTGATGTATCTTTCATTGCCACATATATCACAGCGAGGTTTGCATAGCTTGGCTGTACGAGACACTCCATTAGGAATGTCATACTTTAGCTCAAACACCATGGGCTGGCGTTCGAGAAGGAAGAAGATACTGCTGTAAATTCAAATCACCAGTCTTGAGATTGCATTCTTCAAGTTAAATGCGTGCATAGAAGTCAGCAGTCATCGAGGCCAGTCTATCTAGGCTTCAATGGACTCGGCCGAGAAATGATGATAGCCCACAGCTTCAAGCCATACACGTCGCAGTCAAGTAATTATGAAGTCGCTAGTATCACAATATTTTGAGAGCCCACGATGGCGCTGCCTTTTTTGGATACTCATCGGTATGCTGCGCATCGATGCTCCACAACTGCACCCCGCCCATATTGCGACTTGGCGCATCCAGTGACCCTTGCTCACGATGTCGAGTCAGAAGGTACACCTCAGATACTCTCTGCAGCAGAACGTTTGATGTTGATGAGTTGGAGGATCACCCAGAGAGGCTTTTGGCATCTAGTTGATTCGTTTTCGAGTAAATATCAGGCCCAGGACAGATGTTCAGAAGCATCGTATACCAGACTTAAGCGCGGTCTCCGGTTCACACTTGGTGCCAACTTCAGAGAATGGTGAGCAGCGACAAAGTGCAAAACGCATTGCAGAATGGGCTTCAGTTGATTTCTGACACACGCTCATGACTTACCCTCCCACTACCGATGAGGTACAGGTCCGCAAATAAAACTTGAGACCTCGTAACTCACTAAAGTCACCGAACGGCCTTTTGTTTGAGAGCGATGTTTTTGACATATGCGTACAGTACTGACGGCTGACATATATCTGTGGATGCACGAGCTTTGGAGAAACAAAAAAAAGTCGATGTTAACTCTAGCTCCGCCTTCTAGCCTATGAGTCGCTGTTTGCCTCTGTCAACAAGGACAGTCATAGCATCATGAGACTTCCATCTTCTCCTCACTTTCTGTCTCGGCAGACAAAACCACTGAGACTACGATTTACAGTGATCATATACACCTATCCGCAGTCCGAGAGCAGTCGCTGCCTGGGCAGCTGAGCTCCAAGACATCCATCTCTCAGCTTCGGCTATTGCTGTACCGAGCAGAGACCGGGGCATTGGTTTGGTGCTGCAGCGTTCCCCACTCCTATTATTTTGCCTACGATCTGGTCCGGAATCGGGAACTTGATCTGCGTGTGCTCGTGTATTTGGACCAACCCAGACGGGCGCTAATGAGGCGCTAACCCATCCAGCTAAATGGCGGCTACTAGCCTAGCTCGGCTAAATATTCATACTCAAGTGGCTCTAGCTCAAGTGCAACGGTCTTCTAAGCCCTGCTGCTTCAGCTCTAGCTGGTAAGACATGTCTCGAGCTTCGCAGCTGACAGCTTCTATGTCTCCGCCGGGCTCGAAGGTATTGGGAGCCACTGGACCTGACAGTTCCGACATCCGGAGAAGAAATCGGAGTTGATATGATCATGTACCAAGAGCTTCTGAAGTTATCTTGCTCGACCAGGAAAATGACTGGGCGATGAGGTGGACGTAGGGCAAGGGGGGTGGGTGATGAAATGGACCCGTTTCCTTGAAAGTCTACCTGTATGCAGAGTTGGATATCGCCCCACCCATGATGCTGGGAGATGCCTCTATTCGGCCAAGATCAATATCACAAAAGGTAGGGAGATGATCGGTAAATGGGCCGGCATTGAGGACACGCAAGCATAACTCCAGCCATTGGATATGATGCATCGAATAGGGAAGGCTCAGGGTAGGGACCTTTGGCGATGTTTTTCTCGTTGTAGAGATATTGAAGACGTGGCACACACAGTGAAGAAAATGCGGCATATTATTTGACACTATTACGAAAGAAATGGATGATAGGCGAATAATGCATTACAAAATGTGTTTCCCCCCGCGTTGAGATAGACCAACAACAAAATCCAGCGCCCCGTTCATTTGATTCGATGTCATGACGAAGGCTTTGCAGAAGAGGTCTTATTGATTAAACCAGTGTACCGGCCAAGATGAGTGCGACCGAGCACAGCAGGACATGCACGTTCCAGAGCTTTCCGATTCCGTGAGAGGCCGAGGAGACGTGGACGCGGGTTGGCTCAGGCTGGCTCAGATTGCCTGTGGCAGACGTAGACCAGACTGAAGTCTCGACCGAGGGCGAAACAGGATTGTGGGAGACTGTAGTGTTGGTCGCAGTGGAATCCGATCCAGATCCATCCACAGCGGGCTTTGTCGCGAGGGCATTGGCAACGCCAGATGTCGATGTTGGCTGACTCGTCTTTTCGATTCCGATCGACGGACCAGCACCAATGGAGATACCCTGCGTAGGTCGTACAGATGCGTCTCCATCTGTGCCGTCCTGTCCGGGATTCTTGGGCTGCTGCACAGCTCCGGAAGAAGAATGTGGGCTGGGAGTGCCGGAGTGGATGTTGGTGGGGTGAGTCGTTGGACCCTGGCGGTGGCCCTCATCCCCTGCCCCACGAAGGGGCGCAGAAGGAAGAGTACTCTGACCAGGGGCATTTGTCGGTTGAGTGGCCGGGTGGTCGACGCAGTTTGTGCAGGGAGAAGTCTGCGCAACACTGTCAACGGCCTCATCGGTAGAGCTGTTGGTTGACTGGCATTGCGCGCCCTTGCAGGTGCCTGGGAGCCCGTTGGTGCTGGGTTGGCCGGTGGTGCCTGGGGCTGCAGGGGAGGACTGGACTGCAGACGGTATAAGAGGAGGCAACTGGCACCCGTCACTCTGGGCAGCGTTGACCACGAACGTCTTCATTGGAGCGAGAAACGTGTGTGTGATTGCGGGAATCGAGGTAATTGTAAGCTCACAGCCCTGTTCGTTCGGGCTTGCGCGAGGGGCCGCGAGGGCCACAGGGAACAACAAAGCCAAAGTGATGGAGCGCATGATGGGAGTTTTGAACGAGTGACGGTGAGTAATACTGAAGATGTCAGGGAGGTTGGGGATAACGAGAGAAGAAGCAGTGTGATGGGGTGACCACGCTCGCGTTCATTATATACTCCGTGGAAGTGGCTCTTTCCACTTTCACTGAACATCAGTTCTTGATCAAAATGCCGAAGAAAACATCTTGTGGGCAAAAAGCATGACTCAGTTCAAATCTTAGCTTTTCCATGCTTTGTTGCTGCTGAGAGCTTCCCTCATCTTTTCCAGCAATCAAATCAAATTCTCCTCGTGAAGAAGGAAATCTGAATGATCCAAAAGCCGTTTGCGTTCATCACAATATTGAACATCGTACCATTGGGCATCTTGAAGGCGAGATTACTGACTCGAAAGTAGACGGGAAATTCAACAAGATCACCGAATCTTGGCCCATTCCGTTCAATGCCTGTAGCTTCTTCAGCTGGTTCACTCAAGTTCAATTGTTTATGGCTGAAAGCGGAACATCAAAATAACCTCAAGGTGTATTATTCCATGATGGACACCTAATTCATGTGTGGGAGAGCATGTTGTCTGTGGACCAAGTACGTTGATGCTGATTCGGCGGTACCCACTATTCATGAATCCTATCGACTGCATGCGTTCCTGCCCACGACTTCAATTACCAATGTGGGCTCATCAGTAAACCTTCCTCGATAAGATTGATTTTCAGGAATGCTGTTTCTATGTCTAGATCAGCTTTGCGGAAGAGGCTCGCCATCTGAGGAGACATAAAAGTCTTCTTCGGGCCCGGGTCTACAGAAGAGAAACAACCAAGCACACTCGTTCAGTCATCATCTTCTTGGACGACTCTCTAAAATCGTCACAATCATTCACATTCGCTTTCCATCTTCAATTATACCATCACTGTCATCATGCGTTCCCGGCGGTCTCATGTCACTTTGGGCGCCTTATCCGCACTGCCTTGGCTGGCATCCGGAGCTCAAGGTTGCTCGTCGGCTGACGACGCAGGAGCAATCACTCAGGAGGTTGTTGTGGTCGATCACGTTCCTGTGCATCTCAGCGCTGCCGTCTGCCACAACACTGTCATCGATGTTGCTGGCACAGCTGTATCTGTGACCAACGCTCCTACGGTGCTTGTGTCCGACTTCGTTGTCCAGAGCACCACGACGTTCACGTCGACTCTGTAAGTCAGCCGCTTTTCGCTCATTTTATTTCAATGTGACCCTTTACTTACTCAAACCAACAGCCATCCATCTGTGGTCTTTGAAGGCCCCTGCACCACTCTCTTTAGAGATGGCCCTCCCGGTTCCGAACCCACTACTCTAGTCTTTCCTCCTCTCGGAGACGGCGTCAACGGAACGAAGATCATCTGCGTTCCAGCCGATCCCAACTGGTACGAGGGACTGGGCCCATTCAAGACCGGTGATAGTGACCCCTGGGGCATCACGAGACCTGCACTTGACGGAACGGACCTCATCGACCCTGCCACCATCACGCCTCCCACTGCCACCTTCACTGGACCATTCACTACACTTACTGGCGCTTGGACCGGTACAGTCCCGACGACTCTCATCTTGCCTCCCGCCGGCACTGATTCAGTCGGAACCGAAATGATCCTCCTCCCCGCGACTACTCCTCCGTCTTTCACCGGGCCTTATGTCACGATCTCGGGGCCCTACACCGGCGCCACACCGACTACTCTGGCACTGCCTCCGTCTGGGACCGATACTGTCGGAACTCAACTGGTGCTGACACCCAGTCCCGTGATCACCTCCTTCACTGGGCCGTACGTGACAGCGACCGGGGCGTACACCGGCACGACACCCACGACTCTGCTTCTCCCTCCATCCGGGACGGACACTATCGGAACTCAGCTCGTCCTGACTCCTGCACCCGACATCTTCACTGGTCCTTTCGCCACTGTAAGCGGTGTCTGGACTGGCACCTTCACCAATACGCTCTCTCTGGCGCCAGCTGGGACTGATGCCACTGGCACCCAACTCATTCTGTACCCGACAACAACGGCTAGTCAGTTCACTGGTCCATTCACCACTCTTACGGCCCCCGGCACAGGCAGTGTGGCAGAAACTTTCACGGTCCCGCCTAATGGAGCCGATGGCACTGGGACTGTCATCGTTCTGGCCCCCACAAGCGCGGCACCCGGTACCTTTGCCGAGTCTCTTCCGAGTTCATCATCAGCGTCTCCTACTACCGCCCCAGTTCTTGGCGGAGTTTTCACCAGCACGTACGCCGGCTCGACTACCTCAACCTCGGTCCTACCTTCAGGCCCCAATGGAGAGCCAGGAGCAACCATAATCTTCGTCCCAAGTCCCGCAGCAACAACAACCTCAGCTCCCGCTTCTACCATTCTGCCTGCTGTTTACACCACCATCACCAGCGGCTACGACGGCACAGTAACCTCCACCTCTACCATACCCCCAACAGGCACCAACACCGCTGGAACCGTCGTCATCCTGGAACCCACAACCGTACCAACTACCGTGGCGGCAAGCTTCACCACAGTGACCAGCGCATATACTGGCTCAGTCACCCTAACCTCGACCATTCCTCCCTCTGTCTCCGGCCAACCAGGAACAGTTGTCATTCTGGACCCGAGTCTGATATCATACTCTACCTTGACGAGCGGTTACGATGGTTCCGTCGCTACGACTACCACTGTCTTTCCTTCGGGAGGTGGCACTGTTGGAGCTGTTGTTGTGCTTGTGCCCACGGCTGCAGCGTCGACGACTGCCTTGACAAGCACCGATACGTCAACCTCTTCATTGGCATCTACTACACCAACCTCTGAGTCCTCGTCTGCCTCGGAATCATCCTCGACCTCTGCGGTAGTCTCAACTTCTACGGTGTCTTCTACTTCCGAGGTCTCTCCTACTTCTGGGGTCTCTTCCACTTCTGAAGCTTCCTCCTCTTCTGAGGTCTCCTCTGCGTCTGAGGCTCCTTCTACTTCCGATTTGTCCTCCACTTCCGACCTGTCTTTAACTTCAGAGGCTTCTTCTACTCTGGATACTACTTCGGCTTCTAGTACTGCCCCGACCTCCACCGCCTCCGAAGTCTCCTCGACGTCCGTTCCGACCTCGACAATCGTCAGTGTCTCATCTACGACTTCCTCTCCATCATCGTTTAGTTCAGCATCCCCATCCGTCTCAACCACACTCCCCGGAACCCCAACCACACAAACCTCACAATCCTCCACTTTCACAGGCTGCCTCGTCACATCCTCCGCCACAGCCTCCGCCTGCAGCGTCTCCCTCACCGACTCCTGCGCCCAGCTCTCCTCAACCAACGGCCTCGCCCTCGCCCCCATCATCGCCGCCTGCACCCTAGAACTCGGCCCCTACGCCGCCGGCAACGTCCTCACCTGCCTCTCCACCACAATCTCCCTCACAACCACAGGCCAGAGCATCGCAAACTGCGTCACCAACGCCCTCGCCGCAAGCTGCCCAACCACCCTCCCCGACGCCTGCGTCAACCTCCAAACCTCCAACGGCCTCGCCCTCCTCACCGACATCCCCCTCTGCACTGCTGCCCTCGGCCCCTTCGCCGTCGGCACCGCCGCAACCTGTCTCGCCACCGGCGCCATCAGCGCGCTCACCCAGGGCTCAAGCGTCTTCGAATGTCTCCAAGTCGCCTTCGGCCTGGCTCCCTCCGTCGTCACGGTGACAAACCCCGCGCTCTGCCCGACACAAGCGCCGACAGCTACCCCTTCTGTTTGCGCCACGGTCCCGGCGCCGTGCGAGTCCCTCTCTACCGTTGACGGTCTGGCCCTGATCCCCGCGATACCGGCCTGTACCGCGGCTCTCGGCGCGTTCGCTGTTGGCAACGCCGCGACGTGCCTCGCCACGACCGCCATTAGCGTTACGACCACGGGATCTTCCATCGTGTCCTGCCTGGAGAATGCGCTCAGCGCCACGTGCATCTCGACGCTGCCGCAGGCCTGTCTCGATCTTGCGAGTGACGATGCGGTGGCGCTGGCCGTGGACTTGCCGCTCTGCGTGACGGCATTGGGGCCATTTGCAACTGGGGCTGCTCTTGTGTGTACCACATCCGGGCTGACAAATGGCGATTCGGTCATTCAGTGCTTGAACAATGCTCTCTTTTCTACGAGCTAGCTGGTTGCCGGCTGACATTGATTACTGGTTGTCTTTAATTGGTCTTTTCTCTCCGTTTGTTTAGTCTATTCACTTTTTCTTCCTCCCTGCAATTTAGTTTGTTTATTTTTGATAATTTTCTCATTAGCCTAGTCGCAGGAGTGATAGGTCGTCGCGGGGGCAAAAAGCTTAATGTGAGCAATCACGGTCAACATTTCGAGAAGGGGCCCGTTACCCATAATGCCAACTAGTACGATATTTGACAATTATACACATAATTCACATTATGGAATGTTTAAACATTTGATCCTGATGATGATTTCGACGCAGCTCTACATATTAATTCCTGATCATAAGGCCTTCAAGATACCTTTGCCTCCAGAACCGCAAACCACACGGCCGCGATATTGATTTTTTTCGATGAACACGCCGAACGGATTATAGGGACTTGAAACTTTGAATATCCCACAACCTTTACACCCAAATCTTCCATCATTGAGATGTCGCGTTCTAGCCCCCACAACATTTGCAGCTGGGGGTCAACCGCGCATGACATCATGTAAGGCCAAAGGACCCACGTACACAGTCACAATCACCTTTAAATGTCGTCAAATTTCACTCAACCCCATGACCAAGATCGGAAAGTCGATCGAAGGAAACAGAAAGTCGCAGTCGCTAGGCACCGCGTGCAGTGCGTCCCCCGCTTCTTGCTCACCGGCCCCGGGGCTCGGCATCCCCGACACCCACATCCCGGCAAGCCGGCAGACAGGGCAGACAGGGCGGGCCAATCTGCGTAGGTTAAAGCTTAATAATGGCTGCCTTCCTCCGAGCCAGAACAACCGTAAAACCTTCGTCTGATGATCCGACCTTCCGCTTCAGGAGGCGAGCAGACGGCGACTGGTGGCCCCGGCCCGGCCATAGTTCTCGTTGAGTCGTTGTATGTACGGCGCGGACCAAAAAAGGGGGCCGTTCTGCCCTTCGGTTTCGGTCGGCGATAAGTTCAAAAAGTCTCAAAGAAGAAGCCCGGCAGGGATCTGCAGCAGCCCTCCCCGCACCTGAATCTGTCTATCTGATCCTCCACCTAAATACCTTAGTACGGATAGCTAATAGGCCCCCCGGCTAGTGCCGACGGTGCCACGATGCGCGCCCGCCCCTTAACAGGAAGCTCTTACGCGTCTCACTGGCTGAGCGAGCTCGCATTTGCCCCATAAAGACAAACATAAGACTTGCACCATGCCCCCGTCTGTTCCGTTGCGCCCCCCTTGAATTGGCAGGATTTTCGAACCTTCTTGTCCTCTTACTCAATCTCCCCCAAAGACAGAGTGCTCTTCTCTCTCCTCCTTTACCCATCCCGCCGGCCGTTGCAGCTCGTTCTTGCCCCTCTTTCCTGTCAGATTCGCTGTTCCATCTGAGGCTAATCCCTTGAAGGCGCCAAGTGTTCTTGCTTCTAGCCCATCGTACAACCCTACCTGGCTTGCCCGGTCTTGGTCAATCAGGAGATTGTCGGTAAAGGAATTCGGGAGTCTACAGCAACCCGACGGCAATAGTCAATTGAGAACAACAGAGAGGTGAGAGTGACGCCAATTAGAGATTTGATTCATTCCCCCGACCGCCACCAAAAAAAACGTTTCGGTCTCGCCCCACTCTGGAGACTCTCCCACGATCTTCGAGGGGGCCTCGGCGCCGGTTTCCAGTCGTTGAACCGCTGGAACAAGGCACATCAATCATCCCAAAGGAAGCGAAACCTCATCCAACACGGCGCCCGTCTCAATATCGCTACGCCCGATAAATCATGCCGCCCCGGAAGGGCAGTCCAAAGGTCAAGACGGGCTGCCGGACATGCAAGTGGGTTTCCCCCTCGAAAGCTGCCGCCGCTCCCTTACCTGAACTTTACTGCCAATGTCTTCCTTCTTCCTCTCACACCCCCCTCTCCTCCTTTTGTTTCTTGTTCACATAATCACCTCGTCACACCCGTATCACGATCCCATAAGCCCGCAATGGAAACAAGACCAAGAAAACTAACCCAGGCGCCCTTCTCCCGCACAGAGCCCGCAAGGTGAAATGCGACGAGGCCAAGCCGAAATGCGTGCGCTGCACATCCTCCGGCCGCCAGTGCGCCGGCTACGAGCCGACCATCGAACACGGCCTCGCCTGGTACCGCCCGCAGCAGCTCACGGCCCACGACCAGCGTGAAGGCCGCGCCTTCCAGTTCTTCTCGCACATGGTCGGGCCCGTCCTCTCGGGCCCGACGGACTCGTACTTCTGGACGCACCTCGTCGTCCAGTTCTCCCACTTCGAGCCCGCCGTCCGCCATGCCGTGCTCGCCATCAGCTCTCTGTACGAGGACTTCCACGAGGGCGAGCGCGTCACCCGCCAGAAGAAGGGCAACGCCTTCGCGATTAGCCACTACAGCGCCGCCATCGAGCGCATCAAGGGCACCCAGGACGAGCAGCTCATGCTGCTCGTGTGCGTGCTCTTCGTGTGCGTCGAGTACCTCCAGGGCGACGTCGAGGCCGCGCTGCGCCACTGCAAGCACGGCATTCTGATCCTGAACAAGGTCGGCTGCCAGTCGTGGGCGCGCGAGTACGTCATGCCCATCTTCCGGCGGCTGAGCTTCATCTCGTTCTTCCTGGGCGCGAAGCCCTCCGAGGACGCGCTCGTGCCGGGGCTGATCGGCTTCGAGGCGCCGATGCCGCCGCGCTTCGAGAGCGTCGAGGAGGCGCAGAGCGCGATTGACGACATCACGGTGCACGCGATCGAGCTGCTCGCGAAGGGCGACGAGAGCGGCAAGCAGCCGCTGCAGACGCGGCTGCAGGAGTTCCACGGCAAGGTGTGCGAGCTGGACGCGACGGTGCCGCCGCAGGAGAGCTCCAAGAAGATGGCGCTGTGCGGGATGAAGATCAAGGCGGAGATGGCGCGGATACAGGTCAACACGATCGACGGCGAGGGCGAGATGCGGTACGACGAGTGGGCGGACAGTTTCCGGCGGATCGTGGCGCTGGCGAAGCAGGCGGCGGAGATGAAGGTCGCGTTCCCGAGCGAGCGGCCAAGGGCGAGTTTTACGTTCGAGCAGGGCTTCCTGTCGATGATGGGGTTTGTGTCCATCAAGTGCCGGGATTTGCAGACGCGGCTGGAGGCGATTGACCTGATGACGAAGATCCCGGCGCCGAAGGAGGCGCTGTTGGATGTCGGCACGCTGTACCGGGTCGGGAGGCGCGGCGCGGAGATTGAGCACGGGGTGCTGCTGGATGACGGCGTGTTGGAGCGGAACCCGGTGGCGATGGCGAAGCTGTCGTTCCCGCCGGAGGACAAGAGGTTGACTGGGGCGCCGATAGAGCACGAGCTCGACGTGATCAAAAATGAGGACGGCACGACGACGTATCGGAGGACGGTACACTTCTTGAAGAAAGACGCAGACGGGGTGGTTCACGACCAGACGGAGTACCTCCTGGACCAGAAGCCTGGCCAGATTGTGGTGCCGGATCTGCCATGTATGAGATGTTCGAAGCCTTTGTACGTGTAGTTTTCTTAGCGATACTCTAGTTTTTTAAAGATTCCCCATTGTCATTGTAGCAGTAGAAGCACCAGACGTGCATAATCGGGTGACGTGCATGCAGGTACCGTACTTATGTTGGTTGCAGCAGCAGAAGCACCCCAGAGGGCCACAACTTGCAAGGTCCCCCGGAGCTCCATAGTCGATTTAAGTCTAAATCAAGATCAGCCCGGCGGGATGCGAGATGTGAACGGACCCCACAAGGCGCTCGTCGGGTCGTTCCTAAATGTTTTCTGTTGGCAGCCTTTGCTCCGGGCTTCTCCCGATGCTACGTTCTTACACTCAAAGACACCAACAACCCCGAGCCCTCGGCCGAGCGTTACGCATCATCTCGACGTCCGACAGCTCGATCAAACGGCGCTGATTAATCGTCCAAACATTTCCATCAGCAGCAAACACGCGATGACACCTCGACGCATCTCAAGACGGTCCCGGTCGGCCGGGATGAGACGACGGGGCGGGGCGGGGGCGGGTGGGGCCAGTCCGACTCGCGCTAAATTGGATCCCGCTCTCTCGGTCCGGGCCCACAGTGGGGCTAACCCGAGGACTATTAAACCCAGCCGATCGCCCCCAACGCGACCTACCATAAACACATTGCAAAGGAAGTTCACTGCAAAGGGACCTCGCACTTGGCCCGCATCGCTCACCACCTCCCAGACAGCGGCGTGCCGAAAAGTTCAGACACAGCCGCAGCACTCGGGTCCCGACGTCGTAATGCGCGTCAGTTGGGGTGCAGAATTCGCCGAGATTTAAGGGACGATCGAAATGGGGAAAAATATCCAGTGCCATGGCGAGCACCTCGGAATTCCCGGTGGTCGGTACACGGCTGCCGGTTGAGGCAAGGCATTCAGATATAAACGCCTCGCCTCTGCCACCATCACCATCTTGAGCATCTCTCTACTTCAGCCTCTCACTTCCCTTCTCTCTCTTGCCTTTGGTAGCCAGACAACCTCCCTACCTCATCCAGGCCACACTGCCCAACATGCCCTCCTCTTTTCGGGCCCTCGCGGCGGCCATCACACCGGCCGTCGTCTACGCGGCAACACTGCAAGATGTCTGCACCACGGAGCACGCCCAGCAGGCCCTCCCCGCCGCGGGCACCATCCCCGGCGTTACCATCGACTCTGCCTCCGTCCAGACCGCCGTCGTCACCGGCGCCAACGTCTCCTCGGAGTGGTACCCCTCCGCCACCATCGACTACTGCAACGTCACCTTCGCCTACTCCCACGACGGCCTCGCCAACGACGTCGTCCACGTAACCTACTGGGTCCCCGCCCCGGACGCCTTCCAGAACCGCTACGTCTCCACCGGCGGCGGCGGCCTCGCCATCAACTCCGGCTCCCAGTACATCCCCACCGGCATCATCGCCGGCGCCGTCTCCGGCATCACCGACGGCGGCTTCGGCAACTTCAACACCCAGTGGGACGCCGTCTTCCTCGCCGCCAACGGCACCATAAACTGGCAGTCCGTCTACATGTTCGGCTACCAGGCTCACAACGAGCTCGCCGTCCTCGGCAAGCAGTTCGCCCGCAACTTCTTCGCCGTCCCCGCCGAGACAAAGCTCTACTCCTACTACCAGGGCTGCTCCGAGGGTGGCCGCGAGGGCTGGAGCCAGGCCCAGCGCTTCGGCGACCAGTTCGACGGCGTCGTTGCCGGCGCCCCCGCCTTCCGCTACGGCCAGCAGCAGGTCAACCACCTCACCGCTAACGTCATGGAGACCACAGCCAACTACTTCCCGCCGTCGTGCGAGCTCGAGAAGATTCTCAACCTCACAATCGCCGCCTGCGACCCCCTCGACGGCAAGACGGACGGCGTCGTCGCCCGCTCCGACCTCTGCAAGATGACCTTCGACTTCAACACCACAGTCGGCCAGGCCTACTCCTGCGAGGCCACCACCGGCAGCGGCACCGGCGGCTTCGGCGACCTCGCCAAGCGTCAGGGCCCACCCTCCAACCCGGCCCCCGCCCAGAACGGTACCGTCTCCGCCCAGGGCGCCGCCCTCGTCAAGCAGTACTACGACGGCCTCATCGACTCGCAGGGCAAGCGCGTCTACCTCAACTACCAGCCCGGCTCCGCCTTCACCGACGCCAACGCCAAGTTCGACTCCGCCACCAACACCTGGGGCGTGAGCATCTCCGGCCTCGGCGGCGAATGGGTCGCGCGCTACCTCCAGCTGCGCGACACCTCGACCCTCGAGTCCCTGACCAACGTCACCGCCGACACCCTCCGCGACTGGATGCTCTACGGCATGAACAAGTACGCCGACTCCCTGCAGACGACGCACCCGGACCTGTCGGCGTTCCAGTCCGCCGGCAGCAAGATCCTGCACGTCCACGGCGAGCAGGACGACTCCATCCCCGCGGCGTCGTCGGTGCACTACTACGAATCCGTGCGCAGCATCATGTTCCCGGGCCAGGGCTTCAACGAGAGCTCCGCGGCGATGGACGAGTTCTACCGGCTGTACCTGGTGCCTGGCGGCGCGCACTGCGGGGTGAACTCGCACCAGCCCGGCGGCGGGTGGCCGCAGACGACGCTGCAAACGGTGATTGACTGGGTTGAGAAGGGGGCTGCGCCGGACACGCTGAACAGCACCGGAGAGGGGATTGGTGAGCTGTGCAGGTGGCCGCAGCGCCCGCTGTGGACGGATAACGGCGCCGGGTTCAGCTGTGTGTATGACCAGGCGTCGATTGATACCTGGAAGTACACGTTTGATGCGTTCAAGATGCCTGTTTACTAGATGGTGAAGCGGGAGTATCTGCAGTAGATGAGTAATCTCGTTGAGTGGTGTAATTTCCTTGTAAATATTGAAGGATACATAGCTGTACAAACGCACTTGACTCACATTTATTAATCTCGCTGTGAGTACCTTGATATTCGATTCTTCAACCAGGACTGGAACGTTATGGGCTCCTATTCAGTGGCTCACCAGGTGGGTGGACTTCTTCCTTCGAGGAAGAAAATTGAAACGGTCAAAGTTGGCGAGAAGACCCCCAGTAAATAGGAAGTCCTCAGAGTCCGATGCTGATGCTGTAGATATTGATATGATCTGAAATGCTACTAGTTAGGGTATACTTCGTATTACAAAGTCTTCATTGTTCACCCAGCAGGCCACAATGCCCTCACTCTGGCTTCTGTCCGTAAACAACGTAACTATAACCAGGGTCAGTCTGCAAACGTTCCGCACCAGCTGAACAAACAGTAGGGTCACTCACATGGGCCAGTACGAATGAATCGCAGTGTTCTTCATATCCTTCCTCACCTCCGCCAGAAAAACGTCCACACTCTCCTTACTCCACCCAAGAACGCGGGTATACACCGCCACACTCAATGCCTCCAGTCCCGAAGTGATGTTCTCGAGTGTCCACAAACCTGCCCCGAACATAGTCAGTCATTTACACCAGAATCTCACCGTAAAAAGGGCCTCCTCCAATCGACGACTCACCAAGCTCCTTGTATCTCGGATCCCTAGGCCACCTATTCTGCGGCCACTTAAACACCACCTCCCTCACATTCACAAAGCCCGCCTCCTCGAGCTGCTTCTTATACAGCTTCGCGCCGTCAAACGACCGCCCCACCGCCTGCGTGCCCTTGAGCAGCTGATCGCTCCACCGCCACAGCGCCGTCTCCTCCGTCAGCGTGCCGTCGTCCGACGTGATCGGCGTGATGTCCGTGACCTCGATCCACCCGCCGGGGTTCAGGTTCTCGTACGACTGGCGGAACATCTTCGGAAAGTCCGCAATCGCCGAGGTCATCATGCGCGAGTACACAAAGTCGAACTTCTGCGAGAACGTCCACGGCTCCTCCTCGATGTCGTCGATCTGGAAGTGCACGTTGGGCGGGACGAAGGCCGGCTGGATGGGCGAGAGGTCGACGCCGATGACGGTCGCGGACGGGTGCAGGTCGCCAAAGTCGGCGGCCCAGATGCCGGTGCCGGTGCCGATGTCGAGCACGCGCTGCGGCGGCTTGGCGGGGTCGAGGGGCGCGAGGTGCAGGCGCTCGTCGAGGGTGAGGAGGAAGAGATGGTGCTGCAGGTCGAGGCGGTCGGACTCTGTCTCGTCGTTGGGGATGAGGTAGGCGCCGTCTTTGTAGGCGTGGTAGGTGCGTCCGTTCTCGTGGCGGTATTGGAGGATGGAGGAGCGCAGGGAGGCGGTGGAGGATTGGAGCTCGACGCCGAGGGAGGAGTCGGAGTCGGAGGTGTCGGGGTCGTCGGTGCTCGGGTCGGCGGCGGGGGTCCCGGTTATGGGGGCCGGGTCGGCCTCGAGGGCTGCGGGGGGAACCGGGGCCGGGGTCGGGTCTGGTGTTGGG